>JAJLXS010000047.1:9081-101269 GCA_030571355.1 Maudiozyma serrabonitensis | reverse complement strand
TACAATGCGATATTACTGTAAAAATTTTTGTATATAAAGGAACCCGTTTTCCAAATTATATAGAATTATATATAACACTTTCTCATCTCTCTCTCTGATAGGAGGGAGAGGAGCTCTGCTGCAAGCAACGGACTCATAGTCCTGAGCTGCAGTAAATATATATACTATTACTATTCTCTAATTCCCAGTTTTCCGACATAATAATCACTATTAAACATTCTATATAGAGCAATCAATACAAGTCTTCTTAAATTCTTTTGTAGTAATATACTTCTCAAGAGGCCGGATTTTTCAACAAAATAGGCCTTGTTGGCGCAATCGGTAGCGCGTGTGACTCTTAATCACAAGGTTAGGGGTTCGAGCCCCCTACAGGGCTATTTTTTACAACAGTTTAAATTTTTTTGTTCTATTATGTACTGTGTATTTTGATATAATTTCCTCACATTATATATTTTATTAAGGTGATACTTATTTTACAGATCTCATTATTAAATAAAGTTTTCATGTTTTATCTTTTTGGTTTCATGTCGAATAATAAGGAACTGTTATGTTCAAAATCATCTCTATGTCTATTTACCCAGTACTTTGCCGTTTATACAGTAAAACGATACCTTAAAAGGCAGATGTATATATATGTCAGTATACGTCTAATACTCTTCTTATCTTGATATCATAATTATCCCGCAATCTAGTTATTCAAATGTAATTAGCTAAAGTCCGCAACATCCAATTCCTCAATGATCAAATTCTCCAATGGATCTTTGATTAATTTTCCAGTCGTGGAATCAAATTCAAGTTTAGTTGTTGTGGTACCAAATGTACTTTTCCTCAAATCTATCTCCTCTATGATTAGATTCGAATCTGGAGAGACTATAGTATTTGGTTTCTTTTTTTGAAGGATATTCTGTATGTGCTTACATCTTGTAATTTTATCTTGAGAAGTTATCGAGGAATCAAGGTCACAGTCCAATAAATATTCTTTACATTCCTCTAAAATTATATTTCTAACCTCTTCATAGTTCTCCTGGGATTCTAAGAATGAGGTAAATGAAGTTTTCCATTTCCTAGTCATCGTTAAGAAATCTCCAATATATTTGTATCTGTCGGTGTCTAACTTCTTATTATTTATACCATTTCTCTCATCCCCCATTCTATTTCTTATATATCACTTTTTATTTGCTTGTTCATTAAACTCTCGAGAGTATTGTTTTTTGTATATGATTATCGATGCTAATGTTCTCTCAATATGACTTCAATTTCAATTACCACTCTTTAGAGACATCTCTTTTTTGTCTCTCTTCACACTTTTTCCGCTTTATATTTTTTTAATTATCTTTTGTACATAAAATATTTATATAGAAATTTAGAATCTAAATATGACATTATCAGATATTTGTGATTAAATAATGTACAGAGTGTATACTGAATAATATCTTTTATTATAGACTGAAATTCAATAGTTCCATGCTAGACTTGTCAATGCTTCCATCTTCAGATTGAGCCCACCTCGTTAATAGTTTATGACTCCGAGAAACGACAAACTTACTTGGAGGCACAATTTCAGCTTGCTCTTCTTTTTTTTCCTCATCCTTATCTTTTACATCCTTATCTGTATCATCACTTGATTTATCTCTATCTTCAACATTTTTATCTTCATCTTGGGATTCTTTCTTATTGTCGTTACCTTCTACCATATCTTTAATCTTCTGTTCTTCAGCCATCGTATAATCATTCCAATCCTTTATTTGTGTTAAACATTTTTGTATTAGATCATCTTTCATTTTGCCCTTTAAATCTTTAAAATATTCAATCAATATTCCATCATACTCTATTGGGATCTCCTCGATATTAAAGAAATGTTTAATCAACCAGTTTTGTTTTGATTTGGCAAATTTCCAGACATCGACAACCAAACTTTGTGCCTCTTTATCCTTATTCTCAATGTTGTCGCTATAGTTCATCTTAACATTTTCTAAATTTAATACACTCTTTGGAATATCTTCGGACACCTTTGTCTTATAAAAATCCAGTAAATAACGCAGTTGATCCTTCAATACAACATTTTTCTTTTGCAATCTTTCTTCCCTGGATAATTTTAATTTCTTCTTATCTTTCTTTGTCTTTGTAACTTTATTTTTAGTCTTACCAAGATCAGGATCTTTGTTGATGATACGCTTCTTCTCCTTTCTGGATAAGGACCCAGTGGAAAGATGTGTAGTCACATTCAATGGGTCTTCTGTACTGAAGTCATCTGCGGTATCGTTATTTTGTTTTTTAATTGCTATCCTCTTCCAAGCAGGAACATGTGTATTTTCCATTTCTTTTATTGCTGTTTGACTTATACTTTTAGAAAATGAAACAAAATGAGTAACTTCGTATTTCTGTAGTAACAAATTATCAGGGATGTATGTATGTATGTATATGTGAGTATTTTATCTTGTTGATATTTTCTAAATGAATAATTATGATATTCATTAAGTAATGAAAATTTTCGATGAGCTCAAAAGTTGAATTTTTTTAGTTATTTCTTCCGTGAAATTTTCAAGTCTGCGCGATTCAAGAGGAAATTTTGAATAACAAAAATGAAAAATTATATTGTATGTAATTATTATAATAAAGGGAACCCATGATTTATTCTTATAACAACATAACTAACTGTGTCTTTATTATAATCGATTCTACAAGTTTGATATGAATTTCTCATTGTTACTTAACTCCCTTCATTTAGATCAAGATGTTCAGAAATATTTTAATTTGTGACTTTGATGAAACGATTTCAATTAAAGATACTATAGGTGCATTTGCCAAATTGGCATACCTAGTGAAGCCCACCACATTTCCAAATTGGACCCATTTTGAAACAACGTACATGGAAGTATATAATCGTTTACAACCTGAATATTCTCAGAATAGACCCTTACCATTGCTGGCAAAACTTGGTTCAGACAATAGAATAACCGATGGAAATTATAACGTTTTATTCGGATTAGAAATTGAGTATCAAAAATTATGTAGGAATATAGAGTTGAGTAGTATCCAGGAGATGGAAAAATATAATCTGTTCAAAGATATTAGCCTATATGATGTGTCAAGTTATGTGGGAAGTTCGTTAAATGGAGATGTCGGTTCCAGTATGAGAGAAGGATTTACTGAATGTTTAAGGACCCTAAAGATTGATATTAGTAACCTTTTTGTAATATCAATAAATTGGTCGAGAGAATTTATCCAGGATACGATTTCAAAAGAATTTATTTTGTCTTCAAATATTTATTGTAATGATCTCTTGTTAGATCAAAACGAAGAAATGAAATATGTTTATACAGGTGAATTTTCCAAATCATTATTAACTGGATCAGATAAGATACGAGTATTAGACAAATTATGTGATGATAAAAATGAAAATCAGAAACATCTCAATAAATTTTGGTACGTTGGTGACAGTGAGACTGATCTCCTTTGTATTTTAAATCCTCGAGTTAATGGTATATTGTTATTAGATCCTCAAGAGAATAAGAAGAAATTTCTTAAATTGACAAAGGATATATTGGGACTTGATGTCGATTTAATAAACAATTTCATGAATGATCCAGATCAAAGATCCTTAATATTTGTAGAGAAACAAAATGGTAATCTTTCATATCTTGTCAAAACATGGCATGATATAACTACACTTATACAACAAGGTAATACATTATAAAAAAGGTCATTTAAAGAAAGTTTAAAATTTTCATGTCATTAAAAGAGGCATTATATATTCGTTTTTATATACTAAAAGTTTGAAATAAAGAGGTTAGGAAAAAGATAGGAGGAATCAGACATATTTATATATGTAATCAAACAAAATGAAATGATGAAACAAACAGGAGAATCTTTTTTTTCTTTTCTATAAACTGTTCATCTTCTCTATTGTGAGATTATTTTTTTGGCTTAGAACAAACACAAACATGTATAAAATCTTAACTCAAAGAATCATATCTTATTTTACTTACTTCTTTTCGGATAGGAAAGCAACACCTGGTAGTTCCTTACCTTCTAGTAATTCCAAAGAAGCACCACCACCGGTAGAGACATGGGAAATCTTTTCAGTAGCACCATACTTCTTAGCAACGGTAGCAGTATCACCACCACCAATGATAACGGTAGCACCATTTTGACAAGTCTTAACAACTTCATCTAGTAGAGCCTTAGTACCGGCGGCGAATTTTTCAAATTCAAAGACACCTGGTGGACCGTTCCAGACAATAGTCTTAGCCTTAGCGACAGTGGCAGCGAATAATTTTCTAGATTCTGGACCACTGTCTAGACCTTGCCAGCCAGCTGGAATACCTTCCTTGTCAGTGACAATCTTGGTGTTAGCGTCAGCAGAAAAAGCGTCAGCAATGACGAAATCAACTGGTAGGACGACTTCGACGTTCTTAGCCTTAGCCTTAGCAATCAACTTTGGAACGATTTCAGCACCAGCTTGGTCGAAAATAGAGTCACCAATTTCAGTACCTTCAATGACCTTCTTGAAAGTGAAAGCCATACCACCACCAATGATAATGGAGTCGACCTTATCTAATAAGTTTTCAATCAATTGAATCTTATCGGCAACCTTAGCACCACCTAAGATAGCTAAGAATGGTCTTTCTGGGTTTTCTAGAGCTTTACCGAAATATTGTAATTCTTTAGTCAATAGGAAACCTGCAGCTCTTTGTGGTAGATCGAAACCAACCATAGAAGAATGAGCTCTGTGAGCGGTACCGAAAGCATCATTGACGTAAACATCAGCCAAAGATGATAATTGATGTCTGAATTTAGTAACATCTTCAGCAGAAGCCTTAACCTTTTTACCATCAACCTTCTTAGAACCTTCTTCTTCGATATGGAATCTCAAGTTTTCCAATAAGATAACGGAACCTGGAGCAGAAGCCTTAACAGCGGCATCCACTTCTGGACCAACACAATCATTTAAGAAAGTGACTGGCTTACCTAATAAAGTTTGTAATTCTTGAGCAACTGGAGCCAAAGAGTATTTTTCATTTCTTTCACCATTTGGTCTACCTAGATGAGAAGCTAGAACAACGTATCTTGGGTTATGTTCTAGAACATATTTGATAGTTGGTAAAGCAGCAACAATTCTTTGATTAGAAGTAATTTTCTTACCGTCTAATGGAACGTTGAAATCAACTCTAATAAAGACACGTTTGTCTTTTAAATCTAGATCTTTAACAGATAGTTTGTTGGATAGAGACATTTTACTGAGAATAAAAGTTCTTGGTGATTTATTTACAAACAAAAATCTAGAAGAAAACAACTTTAAAAAAAAACAAATATAAGAATCAATTGAGTGAATTCAATAGAAATTTGCTATACTTACTTATATATATATATATTCAGTTATATGTATATATTATTAAGGGGATTCTAATGAATGAATAAGAATATAGTTTGTTAAATAGGGGCGTAGCAAAAGACAAGATATATAGTGAATATATCACGTACCACCACACAAATAAGACAAAGATTAAATTATAAACACAAATATGTTAATGTCATCTTGAGATTAAAAATTGTTCGATATATTATAAAAATTTTAATTAATTTTTAGTGTGTAAGAAAAGATGTTTCTAGAATCGAGATAGATGATGGGGTGTCATATGACATTATGTAAAATATTATTTATACAGGTATATTTTAAAATGTGATTTAACTTCCAAATTTGAGACTAATATTTAAGAGAAGTCCGGGCTTCCCTAATCTGTAAGTATATAAAAAAGAGAGAAAGAGATTTATATTGAATGGACGACTTAACTCCCCTATAAAAAAAATTAAAAGTAGTCAATTAAATGTTACAGAGGTTGTTGTTAAAAGGTGCGTCATTTTCTTCTTTTTTTTTTGCTTAAATAATCTTTAAGGGTATTTTGTTTGTGGATGCTACTTGGTAGTAAGTACTGCAGAATTGCTACGCATTTATAGGAATTGAAAAAATCCTATCGCGCAGACAAAAGTGTATAATGTGTGGTACCTTTATTTCTCCCAGTATTTTTTTTTTCATTTTTAACTTGGTAAAGAAGCCAGGAAGCCCACACAGTAAAAATACATACATATATATATTCATACTTACTTGCGCATTGATTGTGCAAACTTAGCACAAGAAATCTTCATTCACTTTTACTAGTTTAAACAAGATTATTGTGAAAATATTCAAAGTAAGTTACGTACAGTGAGAATGTCCGCGTTTCTTCTTTTTATGTATTGTCTCCTTTTCTCCATACAGCAATTAGAGGAAGCCCTGTAATTGAAAAAGGCATAATAGTAATAAAATTTATTAACTGTTTATAAAAGTAGTTTAACGTAATTAATGATAAAATTACAAAAGAGCGAGACAAATTTAAAAAAAATTTTGACACACGCACACATACATATCTTAGAGGACACGGATAAAACATGTTCTGTTTTTCATGCATATGAACGGGACGGGACATACAGTTCGTTCTCACGAAATGTTTGTCTCATCCGAATTTCTTAATAGGTAATGTGTAATTTCCACAATAGTAGCCGATATATATATTCATTTAGGTTAAATAACTTTCGCATACATACAGACACACCTAAAAACAACAAGAAAGGCTCCGAAAATAATTTAATTTAATAATTGAGAAGCGGGATGAAATTATTAGAATTTTATGTATATGAACCGTGGTGTCACTTTTAATTTTGCTGTTTTGCATAAATTGATATACAATTGATGCAAATTATTTTCAATTGCGTATATCCATTAAAGAAATTCGAAAATCTGGATTGTATAAATATATTTTTTTTTAATGTTAATTTAACAAGTTTTTAAAATGATTTTCATTTTAATAGTATAAATTAATTTAATTAAACCGGAGTTTTAAACATATATTAATTACTTTACAATATATATTGTATTTATTTCGACTTTCCTAATCTCTTCCCCTCCGGTACCTCCTCCCCCCGCATCGGTTGAATGGAATCAAGGAGTAATATGTCATTTTTTAATATAAAGTTATGTAGGTGTAGGTGTCTATACAGGTTCTTTTTAGCAGATAAATACATAAAATTATTTATATATCAGCCGATCAATATATCATTTAAAAACAAATTCACGGTTTTCAACAAGTATTTTTTTTTTATTAGCCGTACATACTATTAATTATGGAAGAAGAAAAAAGAACGGATAATTCTTTCTCCTCCCACCAGTAATTAGCTGAACAAACAGGGCATGAGACAATTGATCCGTTATGCCGAACTTGACGAAACTGAAAAAAAATTATTTCGAATGAAAAAAAAAGATGATCATCGAACGGCTCATACATTATAGAATGCAATAAGAAAAAAGGGAGGATGAAGAAAAAAATCTATTATATTTGATTGGAAGAGAAATTTGATAGAGGAGAGAGACATCGAGAGACGGACAGCAATATTATTAATTAGTTATTAATTATTAGAATATTGAAGAATATTTTGATATTAAACGTGTTGTACTTCTTTTACGTGTTTTTTTTTAACCCTCACTTAGCTTTCATTTTAATAATTGACAAAAATCACATTTTTTGTCAATTAAATCGCTTCTTATTTCTTAATATACGTACTAGTATAATACGTACACACAAATTAATATTGTTTTGTATGTATGCATTTTTGATAAATGGCTGGTAGTAATTACCGTGGAATATACTATTTGTTTCTAATATATGTTTAACGGTGTTTTATTGTACCTTAAGATGATTTCAATTTCTTTAAACCTGTCTTGATAAACTTTTTCAACTTTATTTAGTACCCTCCTTCGGCATATTACAACGATTCACTCCTCATAAACAACTAATTAAAAAGTTTAAATGCACTGATGACAATTACGATTCTTGTTATTTTCCACTTATTATAGTCATCTATCTATGTGTATTATAACTAATAACAATATTTCTATTGTCTGATTGTTTTTTTTTTATTTATATTAATTAACATGAACTGAAAAATAAAAATTCAATTAATTTTAGATCTCATATATATAGATATATAAAACATTAATTTTCTGATTCAATTTTCCTTCTGTTGTTTTTATTCTTTTTATTAATTTATTATTTCTCTGATATATGTGTCAAAATATATTGTGGAATAAATATACCTGAAAAATACACTTATATATAACAAACACACACACACATATATATATACACAAATAAATCATAATGTCTCATTCTCCTAGATCATCGATAGAGGAAAGTAGCGGTATAACAGCTTTAAATTCTGTTGATTCAGAAGAAAATAATCCAATATATTTAAAACATGAAGATATAATCTCAAAAAAGACTAATGATAGAACAAATAATAGTTCAATGAAAGATACATTTGATACTAATTCAAATAATGACTTACAAAGTGAAGCACAAAGTGAAGGTTCTTTATTAAGAATATTCACAACAGGTGAAAATAATCAATATGTTTATATTGGTAGACAAAAATTTTTAAGAAGTGAATTATATGAAGCATTTGGTGGTACTTTACAACCTGGTTTAGCACCTGCTCCTGTTCATAGATTTGCAAATCCTGCACCTTTAGGACTTTCAGCTTTTGCTTTAACCACATTTGTTTTATCAATGTGTAATGCAAGAGCTCAAGGTATTGAAACTTCAAATATTGTTGTTGGTTTAGCAATATTTTATGGTGGTTTAACACAATTAATTGCAGGTATTTGGGAAATTTCTTTAGAAAATACTTTTGGTGGTACGGCTTTATGTTCATTTGGTGGATTTTGGTTAAGTTTTGGTGCAATTAATATACCATGGTTTGGCATAATTGATGCTTATCAAGGTAAAGAAGATGAATTAGCAAATGCAATGGGATTTTATTTACTTGGTTGGTGTATTTTCACTTGGGGAATTTGTACATGTACAATGAAATCAACAATTGCATTATTTGCATTATTTTTTTTATTAGGTTTAACATTTTTATTATTATCAATTAGTGAATTTACAAGAAATGATGATGTTAAAAGAGCCTCGGGTGTTATTGGTACAATTGTTTCATTTATTGCTTGGTATAATGCTTATGCAGGTGTGGCAAATAAACAAAATTCATATATTGCATCACATCCAATTCCTTTACCAAGTAATGAAAAAGTCTTCTTTTAAAAAACCAAAAAAGCAATAGAACATGAATATAAATAATAATTACTTAATGACGTACATACTTATTTTTTTTAAACATTTTTAAATTTTTAATTTATTTCTTTGACTTATATTGTTTGTATGTACGGCTATTGAACAATTGATGATGATGAGCCTCTTATTATTCTTATTATTAGTAGTAGTATAGGTTTGCGCGTCTTTCAATTTATGTGTGGCGCAATGTCAAGAATTGACAAAAATGATTAAAAAATAATTAATAAAATTAAAGGAAGGAAAAAAAAGGGGAAACGAATCTTCGTTTATTAATGTATCTCAATATATATATATGTATATAAATCAGTGTTTTGGAGAGGAAACTTAAAATATTTCGAATTCCTTATTTGTTAGTTTAAAAAAAAAAATAGTACATATATGTGAGAAAGAGAACTAAAAAACAAATATGAGTTGGGGCGGTTTTAAAAAAGCTGTTCAAAGAGCAAGTAATACAGTAATTATTAAAGATATTGATAAAATTAATGATAAAGATTTTGAATCTGAAGAAAGGAAATATCTTACATTAAAGAAAAATTGTCAACAATTAGTCACTGAATCAAAAGGTTATTTAGATTCCTTTAGAATTGTTTCATCATCACAATTAAAGATTGCAGAAGTTATTCAAAATTTAAATAATGATAGTAATAAATCTAAACATAATGCAAATGATTATTATTTACAAACTATTCAAGATATCGATTCTCAGGTTATGAAAAAATTAGATGAACCATACATTGAAACTGTAATGAATCCAAGTTTAAAATTTGAGAGATATTTTAAAGAAATTGATGAAGCCGTACAGAAAAGGCAACATAAAAAAAGTGACTATGAAGCTGCAAAGGCAAAAGTTAGAAGATTAACAGATAAACCATCAAAGGATGTTAATAAATTACCAACATCTGAAAAAGAATTACAATTAAGTAAAGAAATTTATGAATCGCTTAATAATCAATTAAAACAAGAACTCCCACAATTAATTCAATTAAGAGTACCATTTTTTGATGCTTCATTTGAAGCTTTAGTAAAAATTCAATATAGATTTAGTACAGAATCATATACAAGATTATCTCAAGTTCAACAATATATTGATCCACAATCGAGGAATAATTATATGGATGGTACATTGGATAGAAATATTGAAAATTTATTAAATCAAATGAAAAATTTAGATATTTGTACATTAGGTTTTGCTAATTAATACGTAGTTCTTAAAAATTAACCTTTTTCTTTAAATTATTAATTCACTACATAATTAGTAAAGTTTTAACTTTTAGTTTTACCCCAAATCTATAAAAATAAAATTTATTCGACAGCCGCCGAAGTCAAAAAAATTTAATGGACGAGTTGGGAATCGAACCCAAGACCTCTCCCATGCTAAGGGAGCGCGCTACCAACTACGCCACACGCCCAAATTATTTATGTTTTTCGGTGCTATTTTTTATTATAGGCATTACAATAATTTTAAAATTTGTGCGTACTTTTGATCTTAATTGCTTTTATTGGCATTTTTACTTCTAATTTAGTGTTTTATTATATTAAGTACTAATTAATAAAGTTCTAGAAATTGTTGTTGGTATACTGTGTTTGGGATTAGTTATAGATAGCGTTTGAAATCAATTAATCTAATGTTTTGCTCTTTTGAGACACATTCCATTTGTAAACGTAAGTTGGAAATTATATAACAGTGTGACACACAGTGACCTTCGTACAATGCGATATTGCTGTGAAAGTTTTTATATATAAAGGAACCCGTTTCCCAAATTATATAGAATTATATATTACACTTTCTCATCTCTCTCTGATAGGAGGGGAGGAGCTCTGTTGAAAGCAACGGACACATAGTTCTGAGCTACAATATATATAATATTATTGTAGAGAATCTGAGGTAGAGATATCATTCTCCTTTGATTCATAAGTTTCTAGCTTGTTAGTACTTTCTAATTCGAACATATTTTTAATATGATAATTGATCGTTTATTTTAAATTATATAATCTACAAATTAAATAACTAAAATTATTTCATTATGTTACAATGATGACTTTATATATGCCATAATTATTTTTGAACAACTCACCTGCATAGAGGGCTCGTCTTTTTATTTATTATGTTTTGTTTCTGGTCTTTACAAATGCTGGTTTAAGTCCGATATTGCTAATTATCTCTTTACAATATTTTTGGATCAAGTGTCACTATAAGTTACCCTTAGTTTCTGAGATATAGAAATATGAACACTAAAAGCATTCAATAAAACCCTTTAACATTTAAGTACTGTGTCTACAAAGATAATTAAAGCGGAATGACAGTTGCAAACAAACTGCTTGCAGTGAGCATCCTCTAAGAACACATTTTGGAACCAATTTCGTGAAGTTAGAGAGAGGTCTTCATACTTTTTCGTGAAAAATAAACGATTTAGAATATGCCAACGATTATTTTACTAGACGGGTACCGAGCAATTGGTGACTATTCTCATTCGCTTTGTTCGATTTCTATGCTCTTTTTTGGCACAATTTTGGTTAGCCGCTCTCCTCCTCAGCGGGGCTGAAAAAATTGTGACACAAAACATAAATAAAAAAATATGTAGATCCTATGGACCAGGAAATGTGACATCATATGAAAGGGTAAAAAATAAAAGGAGTTGACTCTCTATAGAAGGAGTACTTGGTATCATAAGTTCTAGGCAGTTTTAAAAGTATTTAATCAGTATTTTATAATACCTCTTGCCATCTTTTTTCAGCCCTTTATTCTAATTTTTCACCCATTGCTAAAAATATAATGAAATGTGACTAAAGTGACTTAGAAATAACCCACATGGGAACATCCTACCCCCAACTTTGTCGACAATCAAATATCCTTTTGATATGTGTTGTATTCACAGGTACCAAGTTTAGCTTTCGTAAGCCGTATGAAATAGATACTGATGACTATGCATGATTCATTTGTGGGTAAAAAAACAGAGTAATATGTCAGATTTAGTTCTTTTTATTTAAACGCAGTTGAAGGTAAAATTTTAAAATGAAAAACAAAAAGAAAGAAAAATACCCTGTTTGTTTATATGATTTCCTCCGTAAGATACTATGAAAAGGCGCTTTCGAACACCTTTTAAATCTTAGTAACTTATTTCAATAAACACCTTTCTAATCTATTACAAAAGGTGGTAAATAATTAAAATTAATAATTTCTAAATGATATAAAAGTAAGGGCTGATTCCTATTATTTTCAAATTAATTACAGTCGTACTTGCCACAATCTTTATTTTATTTCTGATGTTGTTTAACTCATAACAATTAATAATATCAGTAGTAACAACTGTTTTTACTATTATCATATACTTCAATACAACCAACCACTTAAGAATCTTCGTT
Source organism: Maudiozyma serrabonitensis (assembly GCA_030571355.1). Classification (NCBI taxonomy): domain Eukaryota; kingdom Fungi; phylum Ascomycota; class Saccharomycetes; order Saccharomycetales; family Saccharomycetaceae; genus Maudiozyma; species Maudiozyma serrabonitensis. The sequence continues at coordinate 88,739 of JAJLXS010000047.1, read as the reverse complement.
ACTAAATGACTTCTGAATTTAATTGTTTTAGCGAATTTTTATCCTTTGAATATGGAGAATCTAAGATTTTCTTTGATGAAACAAACACTGACACATCTGATATGTTCATTGAAGAAACAAACTCCGAGATATCTAGCATGTTCGCCAATGAAACAAACCCCGAAGAATCTGACCTCTCTGTTCAGGAATTAAACAATTCTAATGATCTGTTTAATGTTTCAGCAATTGTATCATCGGATGACAGTTCTTCTAATATTGAATCTGATAATAATACTAATAATTCAGGTGATTACAATTCATTAGCAGACAGTATTATTGCAGATATATTAAAAATAAATGACGATATTTTCTCTTCTGAACAAAGCGTTTCAACTGTTGTCCAGGAAGAGCAAGTAGATCTTCCGATCCTTGAGAATCATGACAGTCCAAAAGAAGATGTCCATTCGATGTCGTCGACATCATCATCATCAGAGTACATATATACTTTGGAAACAGAAGATGGGGAAATAATTGAATCATTTTCTGGTGTCAATTTTGAGATAAATGGTCTTGAGAGATCTTCGAAAGAAATTGATAGTGGTGAAGTATCCCAACAAAGTAATGTTGATGAAGATTCACAAGTGGACGAGATAGATGATACTTCACAACATATTAAAGAAGGTGGGGTGTCACAAAGAAAAAGAACCAAAAAAACCATGTATATTGAAAATATGGTGAACAATAGAGGAGAAAAAGCTGACGCTAAGCAAAAGAAACTTTGGAAATGTCGACATTGTCCTAGGATGTGTCAAAGTTCAGCACATAGAAAAAGACATAGTAGAAGCTTACATTCTGGTAAAAGACCATACGGTTGCCCTGTTTGTATTGTAAAAAGGTTTAAGAGAAAAGACCATCTAGTTAAACATTTAAGAACAGTGCATCGTTTAACCAGTGAACAAGTAGAGGCATTAAATATTCAAAAAGATGTCAAAGTAAAAAAGAGCAAAAAGAATAAAAAAGAAAAAAAACAGAAGAGGACTCATAAAAGCAAAAAAAGAAGCACTCAAAGGAGTAAATCTAAAAGTCATAGAGCATAATAATAAATACTATTTCTGAGGATTGAGTACTGTTCTTTTGCAAAAAAACAAACAAAAAAAAGCCTAAATTAGTTGATCCTCTTATGAAAAAAAAAAATATTTTAAAGAATTAAAACTCAGCTGTGAAATATTTGGTGTTATACATCTGATGGATGTATCAATCATACTCTAATTTTTAATCCTAATGTTTATTCATTATTTTTTTTTTCTTTTTAAACTAGCGGCTAATTTCAAGTACTGTTATATTTTATTTTATAGATATATTGTTTTGTATTATTGTATTTTTCTTATATGTAAAAAAAACAAAATGAAATAAAGAAATTTTCCAATTCGTTAATAATTCATTCAATTAAAAAAATAACTTCTGTTTTCTTTGTTCCATTCAATTCAAGGATATATCTGTTTTTGGTTTATTTTCTGTATTTTCAAAAATATACGTCATTATTAAATAATATCAAAAGGGTATATTTATAATTACTAGTTACATTACTACTAAGATACTTATTAGTATATGATATATATGAACATCGACCCTTAAGAAGGTTTAAATGTATGAATATATATTATCTCCTCTCCTTCTAACTCCCCCCCCCCGCATCTATAAACATTTTAACACCCTCTCTATATACATATATATATATTTACTATCTTAAATAATTATTATGATATTTATGATTATTGCTCGCTCAGTCTAACGCCGTTCATCCATTCATTTTTTTTTTTTTTTTGGTAAAAAAAAAAATTAAAAATAACAAATGAGATAAATAGAGATAAAGAACCAAAAAAATATTATTATAACCCTTTTTTAAAAATTTAGATTAAGATATATCAAGAAGGAAGAGTTAACTAAGATAATAAGAGAAATTTTGAAAGAATTAACTACAAATATATACAGACAGACAGATATACATACAAAAGAGGGGAAAAAAATGAGTGGTAATCCAAAGAGAAGAATCGAGACAGATGTAATGAAACTTTTAATGAGTAATCATGATGTTCAATTAATTAATGATAATATGCAAGAATTTTATATTAAATTAATTGGTCCAAAGGATACGCCATATGAAGGTGGTTTATGGAGATTACATGTTGAATTACCTGATAACTATCCATATAAATCTCCAAGTATTGGATTTGTTAATAAAATATTTCATCCAAATATTGATGTTGCATCAGGTTCAATATGTTTAGATGTAATAAATTCAACTTGGTCACCATTATATGATTTAATTAATATTGTTGAATGGATGATACCAGGTTTATTAAAAGAACCAAATGGTAGTGATCCATTAAATAATGAAGCTGCAACATTACAATTAAGAGATAAACAACTTTATGAAGAAAAGATAAAAGAATATATTGATAAATATGCAACAGAGAAGAAATATAAAGCAATGTTTGGTGATTCTGATGATATGACATCTGATGAAGATATTAGTGATGATAATGTAGAAGTTATAGTAAACGATGAAGATGAAGAAGATGAAGATGAAGATATAGATGTTGATGGTGAAGAAGAATTATCTGATTTAAGTGATATTGAATTAAGTGATGAGGATCAGGATGAAGAAGATAATAAGATATAGCCAGAAAGCATATTAATATATTATCTATATTCCTTAAGATAATCATAGTTACTACTACAATATATTCATCCTCTTAAATATTTAAAAAATATTATTACATACATACATACATACATACATACAACTCAGCATAATCAATTTTCAACTTATTTTGTTCTTTTTTTTCTTGCTTATTATACTTCGAAACTTACATGAATTTATAATAATAATAAAATCTTCTAAATATATGTATAGAGAGAGAACTAATCAAGAGTCTGACTATAGTATACTATTCATTGAAATTAAATGATAAAGAATATATGTCACATTTCGTGGCAAGTGATATTTATATTTTTCATAAGATTTATGTACCTTTCTAAGTTGTAAAAAGCACAGAGTTTAATTTCAAGTAAAGTAAGTATTGTTATTTGTTATTATTATTACTATTTATTACGGAACTATTGAATATGGAATCTGGATCCTTTATTATTGTTGTGAAAGAAGTGTATATGTTATAATATTAAATGTATTACTATGTCCGGGGGATTTCAGAAGATTTCCTGTAACTAACTACCTACCAGCATTATTATTATTATTACCACCACGCAACGAGACATGAACCGTTCCGCCACTCATATCTTTACATTGCACGCATTCTCTCTATTTGTTTTTGTTTTCTGCTTGCCCCTCCTTCTGTCCTGCCCGCCTGTCCCCCCCCCTTAATTTTTTGTTTCTACCGCGTTGCATAGCATTTTAACAGAGCTTGCCGTACAAAAGTGCTCAATTTCAGGTAAATAAATATATATAGATATTAAATACTTACACATAAAATACGTACAAACGGGGAAATACCATATGTACATATAGCCTTCTCTTACTTATTGTACACTGTTCAGTCTTTCTTCCTCCCCCACTCACACTAACTTTCAATCAATATCAATCAACCCACCCAAATTTTAATTGAATAACCCCTTAAATTTGCATATTCAACGTACTATACTCCATATAAACGTGTAGTAAATATAACAACAGCAGTGCGTATTATCAACAACAATATAGAGAGACTGAGAGAGACTGAGTTAATCAGAAATATTTATACTTTTTTATATTAGAAGAAGATATTAAATTAAAGAGTAAATGAATAAAAAGGTTTTTGGCTTAAAATTAAAGAGTAAAGTATTATATTTTATATAGAACCCCTCTAATAATATTAATATATTCATGTATATATTCAAAGATTTGTTTTGTACAATTAATTTACACGCCCCACTATTCAACTTTAAATTTAATCTCTTTTTTTTCTTTCGTTTGACATGTTGTTTCATAGGAGAAAACAGGGAACTTGTACTTACTTTGTAATAATAATAGTTCTTAAAATTATATAGTTTGTTTGTTTGCAGCCAGCAAAAATATTTTAATATTAACGTAACTGAATTGTTGAGAAACCAATTGAATTAATTTATATAAATAGTAAAGATTTATTGTAATTTGTTTTATATTTAATTCATTTTACCTGTTTCTCCTTTTTTTTTTTCATGTTATCGAAACTCTATTTGTTTACTATATTCTCTTTTTTTCCATTTCCCCATTAAGAAAAACATACTCATTCAATTGAAGATAAAAGTAAAGGATTCTATATATTCTTTTTATTATTATTATTATTATTATTATTATTATTATTATTATTATTATTTTTTAAAAGAATTATGTCTAATATTCCAGAAAATGTTAAAGGTGCAGTTGATATTGATCCTTGGTTAGAACCTTATGCTCAAGTTCTTTCTGAAAGAAGATATTTAGCTGATAAATGGCAATATGATATTAAACATTCAACAAATGATGGTTCAATTCAAAGTTTATCAACATTTGCAAGAGATTCTTATAAATCTTATGGTTTACATGCAAATCAAATTACAAAAGAAATTACTTATAAAGAATGGGCACCAAATGCTAAAAAAGCTTTCTTAGTTGGTGAATTTAATAATTGGAATCCAGAATCTCATGAATTAAATGAAAAGGATGAATTTGGTAATTTTAAAATTATTATTCCAAAGGATCCAATAACAAATGATTTTGCAATTAAACATGATTCAAAAATTAAAGTTAGATTTATTTTAAATGATGGTTCAGATATTTATAGATTACCTGCATGGATAACAAGAACAACTCAACCAAATAAAGAAACTCAAAAACAATTTGGTCCAACTTATGAAGGTAGATTTTGGAATCCAAAAAATCAATATGTTTTTAAAAATAATAGACCAAAATTTAATTTATCAAATGATTCATTAAGAATTTATGAAGCTCATATTGGTATTTCATCACCTGAACCAAAAATTGCAACTTATAAAGATTTTACTCAAAATGTTTTACCAAGAATTAAATATTTAGGTTATGACGCAATTCAATTAATGGCAATTATGGAACACGCTTATTATGCATCATTTGGTTATCAAGTTACAAATTTTTTTGCAATTAGTTCTCGTTATGGTACACCAGAAGATTTAAAAGAATTAATTGATACTGCACATGGTATGGGTATTTTAGTATTATTAGATGTTGTTCATAGTCATGCATCAAAAAATGTTGAAGATGGTTTAAATAAATTTGATGGTTCAGATCATCAATATTTCCATTCAATTTCAAGTGGTAGAGGTGAACATCCTTTATGGGATTCAAGATTATTTAATTATGGTAGTTTTGAAGTTCAAAGATTTCTTTTAGCAAATTTAGCATTTTATATTGATATTTATCAATTTGATGGTTTTAGATTTGATGGTGTTACTTCAATGTTATATTTACATCATGGTGTTGGTGCAGGTGGTGCATTTAGTGGTGATTATAATGAATATTTATCAAAGGAAAGATCAGGTGTTGATCATGAAGCTTTAGCTTATTTAATGTTAGCTAATGATTTAGTTCATGAATTATTACCTGATCAAGCTGTTACAATTGCAGAAGATGTTTCAGGTTATCCAACTCTTTGTTTACCACGTAATATTGGTGGTGCAGGTTTTGATTATAGATTAGCAATGGCTTTACCTGATATGTGGATTAAATTATTAAAAGAGAAAAAAGATGAAGATTGGGATATCGGTTTTATTGTGCATACCTTAACTAATAGAAGATATGCTGAAAAAGTTGTTGCTTATGCAGAATCTCATGATCAAGCTCTTGTTGGTGATAAAACTTTAGCATTTTGGTTAATGGATGCTGCAATGTATACAGATATGACAGTATTAAAAGAAACAACTCCAATAATTGATCGTGGTATTGCTTTACATAAAATGATTAGATTATTAACACATTCACTCGGTGGTGAAGCATATTTAAATTTTGAAGGTAATGAATTTGGTCATCCAGAATGGTTAGATTTCCCAAATATTAATAATAATGATTCTTATCATTATGCTCGTAGACAATTTAATTTGATTGACGATCATTTATTACGTTATCAACATTTAAATGATTTTGATAGCGCTATGCAACATTGTGAAATGAAACATCAATGGTTAAATACTCCACAAGCTTATGTTTCATTAAAACACGAAGTTGACAAAGTTATTGCATTTGAACGTAATGGTTTGTTATTTATCTTTAATTTCCATCCAACAAATAGTTTCACAGATTATAGAATTGGTGTTGATCAAGCAGGTTCTTATAAAATTGTTTTAAATACTGATCGTGCTAAATTTGGTGGTCATGATAGAATTGATGAAAATTCGAAGTTTTTCACTACTGATTTAGAATGGAATAATAGAAGAAACTTCATTCAAGTTTATATCCCAAGTAGAGTCGCTTTGGTTTTAGCTTTGGAAAAATAAAAGGAGATATATTGATTAATTCTTTTTTTGTTTGCTCCTACTAGAAACATCATTCATTAGTGCTTTGAAAAAATGAAATCAGAATTTTACTAGCTTTATGATAGGAGTCTTTTACTTACTTGGATAATAAGTAATGTATGCTGGCCTTTTATTTTTTTATTTCATATTACCCTGCTTTCTAGCATTGAAACAATGACGAACAGAACTAATATATTTTATTTCAATTCATGTAATTCTTTTTTTAAAACATTATCTCTAATTCACTCATTTAAATTGTATAAACTACTTATAAATATTTTGCTTAAAAAAGAACTAAAAATATAGCAATAATTTTTCAATAAAAACTCCTATTCCCCAAAAAAGGCGTTTTTGATATCATTAAGTTTATGAGAAATTCTAATAGTATTTCATTTTAATAAATAAATTACATCTTCCATATAATATATATATACGAAATAAATAAATAGCTCCAGGCCTGATGATGATCACTTTGTAATATTATAGTTATCATTAGTCAAAATCCTCTACATCTTCATCAAGATCAGGTAAGGGATACTTCAAAATACATGCAATACCTGTTAACTTTTCTAATTCTTCTCCAGAATCATGCAAGGTACTAAATGTATATACTGTTCCACCATTATGTTCAACAGTATCCATCATATCAAGATATCTTTTCCTTTCTTTCACATTTCCAGAATGTAATTTAGCATCAGTAATTAACAATGAGGCAATAGCACCTAACTCAGCTGCCTTGAAAATTTCAAATTCACCATACCAAGATTTATAATCATCATCATCTAAATGTTTTAAAAAATCATCCATTACAACAGCCTCCTTAGAGTATTTGGTGTCACTTAAACTAGAAGTATATGCTGGATCCTTCAAGACTTCATTAATACCTTGCATATAACCAGTGGAGCAATGAGCAACTAAAAATCTTGATCTATTATTTAAAATTGCACTATTACGTTCTTCTTTTGCATATTCTAATACTTTTTCCATCAAAGTCTTTGCATAGAATCCGGGAGAACACAGAATAATCATCTTCAATTTTTCAAAATCAAAATACTTATTCATTGCTGCATATATACCTTTGTAAAACTTATCGGTCTTTTCATCATATTTCATAATATCGGTACCACGTTTCTTCTTTGGCAAACTATACTCGATTTTTTGTTTTAGAATGGTAGATGATGGTGTTAAAATACAAATATGAGCAATCCCTTCTTGTAATACTACAGCTGCTGTATCTGATTTACCTTCTGGGTTACAAGCTTCATTTAATAACTGGCGAGAGTGCTTGTCAAACGTTTCCTTAATAATTGTAAATGGATAAGAGTAGTTCACTGTATAACTTATGAATTTACCAACAGGAACTTCAGCATTGGCTCTTCCAGTATCGTCAGTAACAGTCTTACCTTTATATCTTAAAAATTCATCATTAATGTCAAACTCACTTGATACAACCTGAATCTTAAGTAATACCAAGTCAGTATTTGTCTTCTTTGAATCTTCATCCTTTCTAGATGAAAACTTCTTTTTAAAAATCAGTTCATCTTCTTCGTCAATGATCTGATACAACGTGAACAAATCTTCTTTATCTTCTGGGAGTAAGGATATCACAGCACTTTCCTTGTTTACAGAACCTTCTTCTATCTTTAGTATCCTCATTGATGTTTAAATTCCTTGGTATTTTAGATATATGTATGAACAATCTCACAGGTTCTGAACCTTTAAAACAATTTAATTACAGTTGTGGCTTCTGTTTTCACAATAATGAAATTTTTCATTTTTTTTTTTTATATTTAGTTTGGTTTGTGTTTTTTAATTTATTTTTTTTCACTTCAATTATTTTTCAATCATTTTAGAAAATGAGTAATTTAAAGAATAGTAACTGAAGAAGTTATTATGAAGAACTGTGAATTAAAACATTAAATAATTCGTTTAAGTCAAGATCAATTACTTAGCCTATATATCATGATCCAATCAGCCTTATAGAATAAGTTAATAGAGTTCTCTTTTCTTCTTGAATAAATATAACATACTAGTCCAGCGGCTAAAAATAGGTGAGAATATTTTTCTTACAATAGGTCTACATTTCTTTTTGTCTCCTTAGTTTCTTTATGACTTTAAATATTTTGAACTAGAACCAACTATTTCTTAAAAATGGAGACAAACATATTTAAGATGTTCAACTTCTGTCACAACGATTAACACTCTCGAGGGTATTACTTAAACATGAGGAAACGTACTAAGTTTTCGCATAAACTATGTCTGTGCCAAAGTGAAAAAAAATCTGTAAAATGATGAATGAAGTATTTAGTACATAATTTTACACAATTATAAATCAATTTAGGTGTCTGTAGGGTTGAAGAATATCAATATCATATTCAAAGATACACCAACTCATTATTTTTGAGAGTTATATTTCTTCTTACCAATATCAAGTGGGATATATTTATATTTAACCATATGTTGGATTTGTCTTCTCATGGTTAATAAGAATAACATGATGAAATACATTAACAGGATTGGCCAATACACAGGAATATCAAAAATGGAGAATAAGGTAGCCAGTAAAGATGCAGCTGTTGCTCTGAAGGCATTGTGCCAAAATTTGAATTCTGGTAATCTTCTAATAAATGGACGAAATTCATCTGTTCTCTCCCCTGCTTCCAACTCTTGGTTAGCCTCATCTTGTTGAATAGTCATATCAAATTTTGGTGTTAAGAATGCTAAAAATTGACTTAATAAGTAGATACCCAAAGCATAACAAACAACATACCAACCTTGAGAGGTAACTATACGCAAAACAAAAAGGGCAATCATTGCTGTCAAACCAATCCATCTCTCTTTTGTATGAGGTGTTACTTTATCCATATAGAACTGGTAGTGAGCCTTAGCTTGTAGATAGTGCTTCATTACAGGATTTGAAGCTGAGGCTGACCCCAATCCATCATCATCAGTAAAATCCATTTTGGTTCTCTTCTATCAATATCTTATATAAAATGTACTTTCTTGGTACTGTTTTTTAAGAATTCTTAAAGTATTGTAAGTAATAGCAACCTTTTCTATTTCTTTACGTGTCTTGCTTTCTTCGATCAAAATAATCATTTAGCTATTTTAGCTTTTTTTTTTTCGAGCGTTGAGGTTTTAGACTATAGAGGCGAGAAGAAACCGCTACGCCTCTCTTCACACGTACCAGAAGAGACCATACAGTTGTGAACACAATAAAGTGACCTCTACATTAGAAATAATAGCAAAGAACAGATGTATGATTAGGTTAAGAAAGACTGAAATAAAAGGTATCAAATAAGTTATACAGAATTCGAGAAACACTTTGGGATTTCTGAACAATATAGCAATTGTACGACAAATTTCTAATTTTGTACGTAGATAAATACATTGTCATTTATTTATTCAAACCCAATCAGTAGTATCGTTTCTTTTGAAAAGGCATTATTCTAACAACTCGTAACTATTAGATTTTCTTAATCTTGATAAAAAATATATAAAGCATTTACCTCTCCTTCCTAAAATATTGTCATTATACTTCTTCTCGGTGATGAAAAGGATAAGTTTCAATTAGAAGTAAAGCAAAATATGTTTCTTAGAGAATGCCGTTATGTTAGTGAAAGCTTTTTTTCTTCAAAGTTATCTTATAGGTGGAGGAGAAGTAGATTAGAATTACTATCTATGGCAATAACCACCTAACCATAGAATATCTTATTTAATCGCAAAAACTCAACATTATTGGACGACATTTGCTTACTCAAACATAAAAGTATTTTAAGACTATAATATTCACGTGATAAATAAATAATAATATATATATATTAAAACTTATTTTATTATTTTTCTTGTACACGCTAACCGAATTACTAAATATATAACTAAAACACACAAATTATGGGATTTGGGATAAGTTTTTTGGAAGAGCGAGAGTTTGAAAATAAAATGGGGCGGATTATAATGGAGGAGTAATATTTACAGACACAGACAGTTAACTAAAAACATACAAATAGTTAAATTGTATAATTTAGATGTAATTTACATACTAATGGGCAATATTATTTTTCTTTGTTGTCTTAATCATGTACTTTATATAACAGGTCTATACAGTTATATTCTTAGTATAAGACGTTCAGTTACTGGGTGCAATATCACCAAATATCCCTTATTCAAATATTGGTACGGAGAAGACTGATATAAGTTGTTAGTTTTATCACTTGTAAGAAGGACTGTATCTATCAAAATAAAGCGATGTAGTATGCAAAGATTAATGAGTTTCATAAGAATCGAAACAGATTTCGAAAAGAGTAAACCAATCAAATTTCGAACAACTTGACTTAGGTAATTGTAGAATATAGAAAATTCAAACTTGATCATTTAAAATGAATGAAGGTACCAAAAAAACCGTCTTTCATTAACTTGAGAGGTGGGGACCTCAATACAAAAAGAGAAAATATAAAATATTTATGTTAGAAGTTTCCAACAAACAGAGTTACAGTACCGAACCCAATTCCCCTTATAAAAATTAGCATATCTTATTATATTCCTATAAAAAGTTCAACTATGTTCTATATTAGGAGGTTTCTTCAAATTAAATGAGGAAAACGTACTGTTTAGATCAATTTGAAATTAACTTTATACAGCTCTGTCTTTTTTGATATTTAATAATTGTCAAATAGAATATTGTTATTACATCAAAAATGGATAGACGTTTGTCTTATGAATCGAGCATAATACTTTACAGAGGCATACATGTCAGAGAATAGCTATATTTTGGCACCGAAAATGCTGTAAAATAAAATCACTTAGTACGATGTGAATATTAATTTTCGCTCGAGAGAAGGCCATTTGGTAGAATCAACGTGAAAGTTTTAAGGTAAAATCCACAGGAAGAAAACGATTTGGTTTATAAGGATAATAAATAAAACTTTCTTTTATACACAGAAAGAGTACTAAAAACAAAACTTGACCATAAAAGTAGATTAACTAAAGAGTTTAAAAATCTATTAATTAATATATATTTACAAAACGATGTTAAATGGAATTATCCCATTCCAGTTGAACAAAACAGGGTTTCTCTTTACCCAGATACGTACTGCTACTAAGAAAGCAGCAGGTTCTCGTACGTCGATGAAGGATTCTGCAGGTCGTAGACTGGGTCCAAAGAAATACAATGGACAGGAAGTAAAAACTGGACAGATTCTCATGCGTCAACGTGGGACTAAGTTCTTCCCAGGTGAGTATGTTGGTATCGGGAAGGACCATACTTTGTTCGCCTTGGAACCTGGTTTCGTTAGATATTACTTGGATCCATTCCATCCAAAGAGGAAGTTTATAGGTATTGCGTTGAATAAAGATGCAACTCTACCGACTAACCATTTTGAACCTACTCCAAGGAGATTTGGTCATACACTACTAGATAATCCAAAGGCGGCACAAAAAGAAGAGGGTGCACTACCTAGAAAAGAGTACCTGGCGTCTGAAAGTATAAAAGTTGAAATGGAAAGTCGTTCTGAAAAGAGAGCAGCTTTAAAAAAGAGTTATCAAAAATTGTTGAAAAAGTTAGAAATAAAGGTGGATGATATAAATTTAGCTACTGACTATCTTGTTCGTTTAAGAAGCTGTTTAAGAAATGGATTTTTATTAGGAGATGCACAATTCTATTCGAAAAGGTATATAGAAATGGAATACCAATTAAAGGCTGACAAAGAAGGTACCGATAAGGATAAAAGAGCTGCCAAATTACAAGAGATTGATTCTACAACAGCATTGTTAAATTCATCCGTGTCATTTGGGAATAAGTTTGAATTGGGAGCGTTTATGACAGAAAGTGATAAAACGAATGCCAGAGATAACCTAGTTAAAGCACTAGATGAAGTTCACAACAATTTAACCACCAAGAAAGACGTCAAAAAATTGAAAGATTTATTTAAGGATGCTAGTAAATTTTTAACGTTATCAGATGAAGTTCACTTACGTAGAGTATATTTGAAACCGGTTCTTTCGGAAGATCTAAGTACTGCTGAACGAGTTCAAGCAGATGAAAAGAGTAAAACCAAGAGTAAGAGTAAAAGCGTGGTATTTAAAAGGTTTAACTATGATACATCCAAGGTTGATGTCATCACCAGGGATAAGAAAGCTTTCTTAAGCAAATTATGATTACACCTAATCTGTATTTATTAGAAGATATTGTCTATTTCGAATTCATGTATATAAGATAGATTAGTATTTAGAGGCGTAGATCATATAATTGAGTTTATTTAAAATATTCTAACATTTACCAAAGAATGGAAAACTTTCTGAAGTCAAAACAGGACTAGTGGAAAAAAAAATCAGGTGTATATATTTAAGTTAGTATATGTGTGTACATATATGTGAATGAATCTATGTGTGTATATATGTATTATATGTGAAGGAATGTTCTTAATGAACTAAAAGTATGACAGGGGAAAGTCTTATGAAGTTTATCGATTTGGTGGATATGAATTAGATAAATGTATGCATATTTTAGGTTAGGTTGGAAAAAAAGGACCAAAGGGAAGATGTGAGACAACTAACTATTCCATCAAACCGTTAAAAGAAACGTTCAACGATTTAATTGAAATTTGCCCATTCTTCTTCCTCTATTATTCCGTACAAAGGAAATTCGATATTTCAATTTTGTTTTTATTATTATCATTAACATCATTAATATTGGTATAAGGGAATTTTATGCACTTTTTTGTAGTTTGTCTTTTTTTCTTCAATGTAAATTTTAATATAAAGGACGTTATACTCAGTAGAAAAAATTTGTTTGTCAGTTGTTCTAAGTTGTTCGATTAATTTGAAGAAAAACATCTTATTACTGTACCGCAAATGGAAAGTAAAGTAAGCTCCGAAAGTAAAAAGAAACAAGACTTAAAAAAATGTTATTCATTATATTTGGGTCATAGTTTTCAAGAGTTAGCTTGAAAACGTAACAGCCTTTGGATCTAAAGGTGTACCATCAGATGCAATATCATTATCGCCAAATTTCCTTTCAGTGAAAATCAATCTGGCTTTATCAAAACTTACGTTTTCCGATACCATGATATCTCTTATTAATTTCTTTGATTCGTCATCTAAGCCTGCCCTAGAATCATCTTTATTGTGAGTTATAATATCAAAATTCGATGAATGTAATCCACTCTCTAAGTCATCCCTGAAAGAGCTATTTAGATCTGGGGGTCCACCTAGACTCCTTACTCTTGTATTAATCTCATGGAATTTATATGCTAGACCATCTCTCCTACTCACTGCTAAATATACTGCTATTACAGCGAGTAACCCCCAAAATATGAGTTTTAAATGAAAAATTTCTACAGTCATTATTATGATTTACGATTGCTTAATTGTCGTTTTGTTTCTTTGTTAGTTTTAATTTACCAATTTGCCAAAATGGATTGTTATTTAAATATACAAACAAAATAAATTGAATTAAATTAAATATAAAATATTTAAAAAAGAATAAAATTATTAAACGAATTAAATGTAAGGTAGAATGGAAATGTGGTTGAGATGTGCATAGATGACAAATGACTTATATAATAAAATATAGTCAACGCCGGCCCTTTGAGGACTTTTTTTCAATATTTTTTGATTTTTCGAATATCTGTCTCTTTCGCATTAGATTATCGTGTCTCCCAGAACTACTCGCACAAATGTTTTAAAGAAATCATTTACGTTAGAAATTTAAATAAATTTCTCTTTTTATTTCCCGCTCCTTTCCCTCGTTTGGGTTCAGAAATGAAAAAAAAAATAAAGGGCAGAGAAGTTGATGATGACGATTTGATATACGGGAGACGACATATAAAGTGTGGAAACTTAAACAAACCTACCAACCAGTTCAAACAGATAAATGCGGTAGTATTTCTATATTAGTCTTAACAATAAAAAAGAAAATTTCGGATCACCAAGTTTGGGAATTTTATTTTTATCAACAATTGTCCGAGTGTTTCTTTGTCGCAGGCATTCCTCTCGTATGTGTGTCAAAAGGATTAATTATGTAATATAATTATTATAGATATATATTAACAGGTAAGTAAGTATCTGATGATGTTATGACCTTTTCCAAATATTTCTCATAAAAGGTAAGAAATGGATAGAAGTTTACAATCCTGATTTCTAGTACTACAGAGTGTCGAATTGGAAAAAGCTAAAAAGATATGTCTTTCAAGTTCTCGATCTTTCAGAGTAAACAATTTTCTATCACTTCCTGCTTCAACTTGGGAGAACTACAAGTATTATGTTTTACCTTATCTGATATTTTATTATAACGTTTCTATTAATTAAAGGAAAAAATTCCAGCTAGAGAATTCACTCACACTAACACAAAGAATCTTAAATTAATTAAATAAGTATATGTAAATGTTTGGCATTAATTCAAACAACAATCAACCTTGTTTGTGCTCATTTCAAACACATGAAGGAATGTTTACCTTATTCTACTCTTAATGCTGGAGGTATACTATTACTAGAACAAAAAGTAACGATCTGTAAAATTACAAATCAGAATAATGAGGGGGAGCTAAGCCATATTTCAAAGAATAATCAAACAAGTAAGCAAAATTTATCCATGAACTGGGGTAATGTGTGGCTATAATTCCGCATACATCGCTATGTCTTTGTTCGTGTAGGTACACATTTTTATTTGCGTTTCATTAATACGAGTTACGCATTGTATAGAATATTAGACTACAAAAAATAGGAATCTAAGGCTGTTGGTATTCGTATATTTGTAACCTGGAGTTCGTATGGCTCTACTTCATGATAAGGCTTTGCTGTTCTTGTTTGGCACTGGCATCTGATCTTAGATTTTTTTTGAGTCGTTCCAGTAATTTATACGAAAAAGAAACGGAAAGTGGTTCATCGTATAGAGAAAGCATAACAGCCAAAACAGAAATAATCATGAAGTATGACTATATTTTTAAAATTCTTGCATTTAACATAAAAAAAAGGTTTACTCAGTCGTTTGTATACTTAAACTAAGATACATTGATCATTAGTCGTCTTCTTTAATTGTAAATATATTTCTTAAGAACAATTTTGAAGTTACCATACATACAAACAAACAAAAGGGCTACATTAAATAGACCGAAAAATTTATATACGTATTGACACAAAAGCATTGTACGCATTTTTCAACTTTTCAGATGTTATAACTTTCTTTTATTTTCATTTTGCTTCTTTAAATCTAACAATAATTTTTTTTCTTACCATTATATAATACACACGATGTCTGATCAGGAAATGAACAGTCAGTAAAGTTAAACAAATGATAATATAAATTATCATCTCTTTCAGTTTTGTACACATAAATGATTATAATGACAGGTCATTTATTTAATATTTTCTTTTCCTATTTATCTTTTAACAGCATAAGAAATTTGTAAATCACAACCACCATAATTGTATTTATCCAATCTTTCTAGGCAAACATCTGCATCGTTAATGTTTTCATATTCCACAATAGCAATCCCTGTAGGTTCATTATTAGTGTTTCTCTTTAACTCAGCATTATTTAATTTACCCATAGTTTCGAATAGGTCATATAGATCCTTTCTATCTGTAGATTCGGGTAAGTTACTACAAAAGATGAAGTTACTACGCGGACCATTTGCTTCGTAACCATCGGTACTAAATGATTGAGCTGAATTATTATTATTATCACCGTTAGTATTATTATTATTATCATATCTATTACCAGATTCAGATACAGGACCAGATATTCTACCAGCTTCGACACTTAAAACACTTCCTTCTATCTGGTAGCCATTGTAACGTTTAATAGCATTATCCATATCGGCTTGTTTCGTTAGAATAACTTTACCTACACCAGTAGAGTATCCGCTATTATCTAACTCTACATCAGCTCTTGTAACAGTACCGCATTCTTTAAACATATCCTTAAGAGCTTGCCAGTTTATTGAACGAGGTAAATTGTTAATAATGACTTCAAACGATGGTAATCTTTGTCTTTGTCTTGGATTTTGTTGTTGTTGCTGCTGTTGTTGATATTGTGGTCTTTCATCTTGTTGTCTTCTTTGTTGATTATTTCTACCATTGTTACGTTCACGATTACTCTCTGGTGGTGGATTATCTTGTCTAACAAAAATTGGACGATCCATAAATTCCGAACTATCAAACTTACGAATAGCGTCATCAACATCCTGTGGATTGGTATATTCAACAGTACCCATACCTCTATGATGACCTCTTGAAGTAATAATATCGGCACGAACAACTTCACCAACAGAAGAAAAAAAATCTCTTAAATCATCTGGAGTACAATCATAAGTTAGATTCCCAACAAAGATACTGTTTGCATAGTTTCTATTAACTTTCTCCTCGTACGTACTATCCAATTCTCTAGCTAATACTGGACCATAATCACCTTTCTGACTGAATCTTGGATTTCTTCTATCGTTTTGATAAGCTCTACTAGGACGACCCCTACCATAGTCATTACGACTTCCATATCTACTGTTATTATTACTTCCGCGGTCATTATCATTATATCTTCCACGAGTTTCATTACCATTATTGTATCTGGAACCACGATAGGAGTCATTATTTTCTTGTCTTCTTCTTCGATTATTGTTATTTCTTCTGTCATCACCATATGAGTTACGTTCATTGTTGTTGTTATTGTTGTTGTTGTTATCGTCGTAGTTATCACTATTATTACGACGACGTACGGGAGACCTTGATCTATCTCTATTTTTCTAAATTAAGAAAATTAAAAAGATTAAAATTATATGTTACCCTTGTTATCTTTCTATGAGTTATAATGTGAAAAAGAAAGATGAACAGAAGAAGGTTAGCAATATAATATTAAAAAACAAAGCGGTATTAGTAAAAACAAATTCATTCAAAAGAAAAGAAGAATAAAAGTATTCATGTCGATTACCAGATTTGTACTAGGGATTGATGTAGTTAAATATAGTCTTATTCATTAATTATGGAAGCAAAACATTAACTACCTTTTCAATCTTATTAAAAACAAATTAAAAGTCCTTAAATATTTAGCACATCAGTTGTACCCACATTAGGTAAAAAAAATAATGACTTGAATAACAAAAATAGTAGAATGCATTTTTAAACCAATATAGTAACCAAAAAGAAAGAAGCAATTAAAAAAAACAGCCTCTTTGGGTCTCATACCAGAATTACCATGCAAACATTAACTATATGGTACTTACGTATTCGGAATTCCTCTCTGAACCTGACATATTTTGGTATTATTTATAGTTAAGTTGTTCTAGCAAACTCAAATTAAGTGTCTCTGAGCAAAAATTGTAAATAAAAACTTCGAGAAAGAACAATAAAAATATAACGAAAATATTAACCTTATTTAATGTTCAGTATCTATACCCTTATTTCTAATAGATAATTGCTTAGTATAATTTTCTACAATTTTGTTTCCTTCATAACTGTTCAATTCAGTAAAATGTTCTTTCTTTTGCTTTCAGTTTACATTTTTTCGCTTCTTTAGGTTGATCTTCTTGTTTCTCTACCAAAAAAGGCGTTTTCCAAATTTAAAACTTTTTTTATTTTCGCTTTCTACGAAATTATTGTGAGTAAATATTACAATATATTTAACATTATCGTCTTTTCCGTTTGTTGCATTTTTTATATATGGGGGGATGAATTTTTGTTCAATTTGGCACCGCATTGAAATTCTTCCTTTCTTCTCTAATTTCGAAGTAGAGAGCCGGAAAGAGAAACTCATTCGTTAAAAGGTTAAAGGTAATACCCAGGTCATACTATACGACGCTTAATTGACAATTTCTCCTCTTAATTGGAAACAAATAAGATACTTATGGAATTAAACTATCGATATACCTGTTAATACCTGTAAAACAGTATTAAAATATATAAATAAGTAAAATGTAGTCCTTAAAAAAGAAAAGTATCTTCGTTTGGTAAAATAAAGTGGAAAAATACGTTCTTTGAAAGTATCCGAAATTAAACAAAATATAAAATTACTCACTAGTAATCCCCTAATATGAAAAAAAATGCAAAATTCTATTTACAAAAGCAGAATAAATATACTTATTATTTACTTTAACACTGTTGTATCCTCATCCTTAGAGGTCAACATGTAATGTACTGATTCATAGACCCCTAGGAAAATTGCACCACCAGCGCTAATCCACATAGTTCTTGGACCAATACCACTTAGAAAGATCAAAGGACCTTCTTCTTTCAAAATTGCACGTACCATAGTTCCTACAGGTTCAGATTTAGTATTTAACATCATTCTTGTCTTAAGGAAATCTAATGGTGTAGTTATTGCAGCTGCAATACCACCAGCAATTGAACCACAAATGGCACCTTTCCAAGGTACTAAATTTTCAGAACCTTCTACTATTCTCCATCTTTTCTTCATATATTCATATAATGGGAATTGTATACAAGTAAATGGTATTTCACGCATAATAGTTGTTGACCAACCTCTATAGAGATTTCTTCGAATACCTTCCCCATTGGAGTTTTGTAAAATAACTTTTAATGTTTGATATGATGAATGGGAAGTACTTGTCTGTGTACGTTGTTTAATGACCTCAGCTGGTACTCTAACTAGACATGCGGCAACTTCACCTAGTGTCGATGCAAACATATGTGTCAATGTATCAACAAATTGTTCTGAACTATTTTTACCAGCTAATTTATTAATATATGGTCTTGATTGAACCTTCATAGTGTCATATGTAACAAAGAATAAAGATGCACCAGGTGCAGAAGCCACTATGGCACTTCCGACACCTCTATATATATTATGATATCCCCCAGTTTTAAAGAAACCTCCTTTGGCTTGTAATCTAGTCTTAATAGTATCAATTGGAAAGAATACTAAATCTGTGGAAGTACCCGCAGCTGCACCACTTAATAAAGATATAACAAACGAACCACCAATCATCGTTTTGTTTGAGACTGTTATGCACAAATAGTATTGAAGTTATGTACTAATAACGAAAGAATAGGCAGAGGCTATGAAGAAAAAAAAAAGGGACGATACCTTGATGACCTTCTATCTTCTTGTAAAAAGAATGAAAAACAGTGTCTACCTTGTTGTATGTTCGTTAGATTCCATGTTAGAACTTTAATTATCATAATGTTTTACCTCTAGATCGTACTAATACAACTTTCTTTTCGTTTCATCATAACTAGAGTCCATTATACCTTATCATCCCCCATTGAAGTTTGATCGGGTGCAGTGTCCAGGCGTGGAAAAAAAACGAAGAAAGTGGAAAATTGCAGTTTTCTCGAGTCATTTCATAATAAAAGTGTCACACACTTAAGAAAAATAAAAAAAAAGTCTTTAGATTTGAAGTATAATATATATATATATATGTATATATACTTTACTATAAGTTTACAATTAAGAAATACTAATTCCTATTATCGATTGAATGCAGCATATAAATAATGATTATAAATTATGCATCAGGAACTAGAAATACTTCAAAACCATAGTATGCAAGAGTATCAAACTGCTAATTTAGCTAGATACAATTTCAATTTTTTACATTATCCTTTTTTTTTTTAATTTTTATAAAACTTCTTAAAAAAGATCAGTATTACTCACAAAGCTATCGAATAATTACTTTATATATATGATATATTTCGTTATCAACTTTAATACTGGGAATATCAAAGAGTGCAAAATAAACGGATTCCGTAATTTGTTTATTAAGTCTTATATCAAAGCTATTTTAGTCATAAACACCAGAAACACACATAGACTCTGGTGTCTTAAAAAAATTGTACAAATCAACTATAACAACCTGATATAACTGAGTCGTCTTACTGAAGGGAAGAATGCACAATACATATATATTTTTTCATATATACATATATAATATTCCTTAATCATTGTCACAAGCATCTGAGTAACATAATTAGTTCATTGAAGAATTTTTGAAGGAAATGAACTTTAAAAATGAGGTAAGGATTTCGGAATATTTAGAATCTAGCATCTTAAAGAAAAACACACAAGTAATTAGAACATGCCAAAAACGAACAAGTTAACACCTAATCCAGAGAGAAAGAGACATGACACTTCAAGTGTTTTATAAAAAAATGGAAAAAAACAATATAAGCCAAAAAATTCTGCAGATTTTAAAACTATGTAAATAACAATAATTACAAAAATTACAAACAAGGAAAGTTACATAATTAAAATAACCTCAATGGTATTCTGACAGGTATGTTATATTTTTTCTCTCTCTAAACAGAGTAGTGTACAATACAGAATAATAATAATAATAAAGACAAAAGTGTTGAGAAATTTCCACAAGACAGTTTACTCTACAGCTCACAACTAGCTGATTATTGGACAATTGTTCAGAAAGAAATACTGGCATGTAAGTTTGCTGGTCTTAAAAGGGTGATTCATTTACCCAAATTTATCATCTTTCATTCAAAAGAAAACCTATAATACGTCTTTTCTGAATATTGTTCAAAATCTTCAAACATACAATTAAAAATCAAGTCTCCATTTTATGGCACACAATCCTAAAACTATTACTAAGTGATATTAATAATAAAGACAAAGGGAGATAGAAGGAGTTTCAAAGAGAAACTAATCCCATTACAATAACATATTCAAGTGTAAAAAAAACTTTAAAAGGTGGAAGTTACATGTATTCATGTATTGAAATAGGATTTACTTCAATGCACAGTTGTGGGTTAAAATTTGGTGTTAATCATATAGTAAAAGAAGTCATAAATTAAATGAATATTGACTCAATTGATAAAAAAAGATTCACTTATTCAAAAATTTTAATGTATGAAAGTGGGGCACAGAGAGGGACGAGAAAACAATTTGAGCATATATAGCATTATTTTCTGAAAATAACACAAATTTGTAGAATAGATTTTATTATATTTAAAAAAAGAAGATAATATGCCTAAAGTTAGGAAAACTGGCAAACGATAACGAGAAATTGGGGATAAGGTGACGAATAAGAATAACATGTGATAAGAGAAATTATTAGGTAAAACACTAAACAATACAAACAATAGAATTCAGAGAAAATTAAATGTTATGATGTCCGACAAAAAAATAGAGTAACGTAACGGAAACAATAGAAAACAATAAGAATCCGTCAAGATGACTCTAGTAACTATCTGTTTTTCTTTCTTTTCTTTGACTATTGTTTTAATTAGGGCAAATTTTATTCAGATAAGGAACAAACAATGGCTAGCCATTTTCATGTATTTAATGAATGAAACTGCTTTTAGTTTTTTCTTTGTTTTCTTTTAAAAAGAAAGAATTGGGAAAAAATTAAGAGAATGAGGTCATCTGAACAACTCACAATTGAATTACTTTACGGAAAAAATCATAACTTAAACGATAAGCCACTTTTACATGACAAACCATGAAATTATTATTTCTGAAATGATACCACACGGATAATTAGACACAGATTATTCTTTTGTTAGGCCGGTTAATATTATTTGTCATTGTTACTTCCAACAATAATGTTTTTAAAATTTAATAACTGGGCTAAATTTTATTTTACATAATTTTAATGTCTAACTTCTATATATTTTATTAATCTATCTTTTATTACTATTAAAATTATCAATCAGAAATAGCTCATAATAGTAATGACATCAATCATTTTTTAATTGATGTGAGATAAAGGTCAATAAATATGAATATATTTTGCCGAGAAAATAAATAATAATAATAGTATTGAAATCAAGAAATTTCATGACAAAAAATACATCCAAAAAATAGACACATTGTTGATAAACCATTTTATCAATTTCAGTATAATTTGCACTAATCAAGCATGTAGTCTATATCAATAGTATTGTAAAAAATCCGAACTTATATAGAGGTATAATAAGCAATAATAATAGCAAAGAAACATCCTATTATAAACCTTCTAAAAGTGTGACACCACGTGTATTTAAGTATTCAATAATGAGAAAGAGATAGAGATTTTATGGATACAATTAAAAATCACCAAAAGGGAATAATTCGAGAATTTAATGTAAGTATTTTAAAACAGATCTATATAAAATTCACCTTTTTCTATGTTCCGTGGAGTTTAATTATAAAAAACCACATACATGAAGATTCAGGAGGAAAAATAGTACGTAAATCTTACTTATCCTTCTTTCTTGTAGTGATACTCTACCAAATTACTATTTATCATGAATGATCTCTTTGTATTTATTACATGATAACAAGATATGTAGGCGCAACAATCATGAGAATAAAATTCCATATATCTTAAACGGAATATAGAACTGGAAGAAAAAATTCGATAACTGGAAAATATATTCAATAAAACTTATAAAACGAAATAAGTGAAATATACTCAAAATGGTACTAATATGTCCAATTGCGGAAAGTATCTTGAATTTTAGATGTCGCTGTTATTATTATTACTATTATGTTTTATTGTTTTTGCGTTATTTTCTAAGGAAGTAAACATTGATCTGTTTGAGAATGGCTATTTTCGGAGTAAACTTTTTCTCTTATGTCACCACTAATGAATCATCTGCAAAAACAATGCGGTACTTTTGAAACATAAGCGTAAACATTCTCTTATTTATTCAGTCTGTAACATGCAATCACTATATAGCAATATAGCACATCGTGTATTGCTCTTAACTTCATTATACCACCCCTCAGATACTTATCAGTCAAGTCTCATTTATTGCTTTTTCTAATAATGAAAAGATTAGCATGCAAAGAAATTACGACAAACTTGTTTCTTAATACATACAGAGTTGAACCCAGGGACAATAACAGATATGTAAAATTTCATCGATAGAAGAATTACTACGAAATTTTAATTAAATGCCAGTAGCAATAACATGCCTAAAAAACTACAATAATATATTCTTCAGATTCATTAAATGATGGGAAAAGAAATAAAATTTTCTCTTCAGCAAATTAAGAAAAAATTATTCAGTTCTCTCCTTACCACATCTTTTCTTTCTTTCATGTTGTGATTTACTAACTGAAACCTTTTTCAATCTCTAACTTCTTATCTGGCTAACTTAAAGCTTTATTCTTGTAACCTTTCTCCAGATTTCTTTGTATAAAGTACTTTGAAAAGACGTCTACGCATTAATAGTAGAACTAATAATGTTACTGCAGGAAGAAAATTAAACTTTGATGAACTTTGACTAAATAAATGCGGGAAAAAAAATAACACGAAAAAGATGGAAGATTCGGCGAAATATTTGTAAATTCCGAAACATCACCCATCATCACCAGTTGAATCATCTTAAAAATAAAAATTGATCTTGTTAAGTTAAAACAAAAAAATTGAGTCGTCGACAACAACCCTTTTTCTCTCTCACTGCCCCCCCCACAATTGTACATCTTCCGTCAGATGTTAAGGGAAATAACAGCTGAGACGGTAATATAGAGAACTGGACTTCTTATTATTATTAGTAGAGTAATTCAAGACCAAGAATAAAATTAAGATACATATAGGAGTACAGGCTTGACATTAAGGCTGAGAAATAATATTTTCCATTTTTACAGATTCTCCTGTTTTCAATATTGGTTTGTTCTTCATGTGTTTTTCCCAAAAATAAAAAAGAAAATAAATAACAATAGTAACAATAGTAATGACGAGTGAATCCTATTTGAAGCTATTGTTATTTCTTAGAAGTCATAAAATAATAAACTGTACAAATAATATAGAACTTAAACAAAACGGAATTTTCGCATGAGAAAAAGCTTGCCAACCCAGCATTTTCTTGTTTTTTCTGCAGGTGTCTTTCTTTTAAACCGTTAAATATAATAATAGCAAAAAAATTAGACCGAGGCCCTAAACAATATTCTTAGTGATGTTACGTAACAAACTTCTCAACAAACTTGATTAGGCACAAATTTATGCCTTGACAATCATACTTTCTTTCTTTCCTCTCAATTTTTCTTTTTAGCATTGTTATTATCAACTAAGTTCCCCACGCTTCTCATGATAAAACAATATTAACTAAAGAAACAACCTGATTGTTCATCATTTTTTTTTCAGGGCCTCTTTCTTTTATTCCTTTTTCGACTCTTGGTGAAATTAGTTTCTATAATTCACATCTTGTTTTGGCGTCCATTTTTTAAACATACCTTTTGATCCTCTGTTCTTTTACTTCTTTTTAATTTTTTTTTATTTCCCTCGACCTGGTGATATACTTTGTTTAGTTTTCTTTTGTTTTAAGTTTTCTTTATAACTTTCGGATCACCTTTTTCAGGTCTTCAAATCGACTAAGATGACGATGATGATCATGTCGTATTCTTCTTCTTCTTCTTCTTCTTCTTATTATTATTATGATATAATCATCCACGTTTTAATTTTTATATAAATACAAACTCACTTTCTCGAAACCTTCACATTGATAATCATAGGTACGCATGCGTTGACTAATTATAGTCACATATGTATGTATTAATTATTTATAAAAATTTCTTCTAAATTTATTTTTTGATCTATTGAATAACAAATTATAAAAGAAACTAAATTTTTTTTAATAGTCACTTTTCGAAAATAATAGAAACAAATATCTGTTCTCTTATCATAAATTATTTATTTTATTGAACATACATATTTTTATAAGTCTGAATAATTAAGATCAGTTACAAAAAGAATATTATCAAAATAAGAAAAAAGAGATAATTAAAATTAAAATACAATATTCTAATGATAAGCGCCTTACAACAACAAAATTTTATTAAAATGGAACCTACCCCAACTACAATTAAGGATTTAGGTCCGTCAAATAATATAGGTCCCTCACCTACGTTTGAATATGGTACTCAAAGAGCATTTTCTAATGGTCCAATATTTAATAATAATAATAGTAGTAGCAACATTGAATTTCAATCAGGTTCTTCAACTTCATCATCTTTGGTGGCAACTAATGGTAGTCAGTTTAGTTCTCCTCAATTTAATGTTTCTAGAAAAACAAGTAATAACATTCAAAGTAATTTATTATCAACTGGTCCAAGTGGTAGTAGTAGTATATCTTTTAATAATATTTCAAGGCCAAATGTCACAAATTATATTTCACAGCCAAAGATTACAGAACAATCATTCTCCGTACTATCGTTACCTCAACCATATAGATTATCTACACATACAGATGACAATACTACTAATTCAAACAATTATTATCATTATTCTACTAGTCCACCTTCAACCACACATACGAATAATGGTCACAATGATATAAATGTATACCCTATGGGACCCGCGTTTCATGAAACTACAAATATTACTCAAGAGAGACAATTTTCCAATAGATACTTGCCTCCACAACAACAAGGTTTAGCTCAAGAAACTAAATCTACTTTTGTATCACAATATGGTGCAAGCCAACCATTTATCACCAGAAGTGCATTTCCACCATTGTGGATGAGGACGCAAACCAATGATATACCGTCAGCTGCCACGTTTAATGATTTTAGAAAAGATGAAATTAATGATTTAAACATAAAGCCTAAGTCACATTCTATTCCTAGTCCACAAGGTTATAATGGTAATAGTACAACATTAAATTCTCAATATGGAATGGAACATACTACCGGAATACTAATGAGAAGAAATACTCAAGAACAAATTGCGAAGGCAATTGCAGAAAAAAATATTCAAGTCCCAATTGAAGAATATGCCAGTAATGTCAGAAAGGCGGAATTAGCTGTACTTGAGATGAATGACAATACTCATAGTAAATCTGCAATTCAAAGGGCAGAACAAAACAGAGAAAGAGAAAAACATGTCTATGCATTATTATGGTTGATGAAAAACTGTAAAGCGGAAACAAATTCATATGTTCCTCGTAGTAGAATATTTTCTCAATATGCTGCCTCCTGTGCAAAATCAACATTAAAACCATTATCACAAGCTACATTAGGTAAATTGATTAGAACTATCTTACCAGATATCACCACAAGAAGGTTAGGGATGAGGGGTCAATCTAAATATCATTATTGTAATTTAGTATTATTAACCGAGAATGAAGCTTCCTCTCGTTCAAGTTTAAATGCTGAGGGTATTATAAGTGGTGATTCTAGCGTGAATACTACCGATTCAAATATTGTTACTGATCCTGAAGATGATCCTTGTAATGGTTCTGGTGTAACAGCATTATTTAATGAAATATTCAAATGTAATGAGTTATCCTTTGATAGTTCTTTACAATTACCGCCAATCCCACTGGATGAAATCTCTTCAAAGATTGATTCTGATATTGCTTCCTCACTGGAGTCCCTTTACCATGTTCATTGTCTATCAATTTATGAAAATGTGCTTTTCATGAAATTTGATGAATTACCAACTTGCTTAAATTTATCTAGTAATGGATCCTTATCACCCCAAATGTTTAACCTATTGATATCTTCCAAGCTATACAATTGGGTCTATGAATGTGACTTAAAGACCCATGCAGTTATTATCCAAGAACTTGCAAAAAAATTAATTAGTGAAGATACAATCAATGAGAATACTTTAAACCAATTGAAAAAATTTATTCAATCGTACAAGGATATTGTCACTAGCGCTTCATTAGATTTACCAATTCCAATGGCTGAAAATAAAGTTACAGTCGCTAACAGATTTTGTTTAATATTAAAAGAGTTGATCAAATTATTAAATTTTTCAACTGCCTTCATGGAAAATTTCCCAAATTATAAGAATGGGATGGTTAACGATTGGCAAATGTTAGTGAAACATGAAAACTTCACTGATTTAGCTTTAAATATAAATCGTTATGATGGTATAAAGACTGATGCGGATTCAAAAGCTATTGTATCTACACTTAAGACAAACATATGCTATGATATTTCTGCATTTTTAGAGTCTACTGAGACCAAAGAATTACAATTGAGAAAATTAATTGAACAATTCTGTAAGTTCATTACTTATAAAGGTAATTCAACTTCCCATAGTATTGCTAATTATTATTTACAATTTTTCGGTGGAGTAGTTGGTGAATTAAGCTTAAAGGCATCTGAAAATTTACGCTGTTGGTTGTATTTTAATAATATAATATATCAATTGATTAAATACAGTACAGATTTCAGAAACTTAATTGATATGGTCAAATGAACAGCAACAATAACAGCAATGAATTATACATTAATCTATACATTTTTATAAAAAGTTTTGTTTAAAGATCATATATATATTTTTATATTCTTTCGTTATCAAAAAATGAAGTACACAGATATATATTGTTTGTATGAATTAAAAAATTATTGGAATATTTGAGTCTATTATATAGGTCCATCTATATGTATATGTTTATATATAAGTATATACCAAGAAACCAAAAAAAGAAGAAGAGAGAATGCAAAGAGAAGTATATACAGACACATACCCATTAAACGTCATTTAATGCTACACATACTGTACCTTTATGATGACCACCATATTGTCTAACGATTTCTCTTGTTGAAAGATCCCACAATCTAACATAATGATCTGATGAAGCCGTTACTAAATATGCACTATCGGCACTAAAAGCACAATCCCAAACCCATCGTTGATGTTCATCTAAAGTTGATTCTAATTTATAATTATCTTCCACAGACCATACTCTAGCAGTTTTATCAGCAGAACAGGTTGCTAAATGTTTAACATCCGAAGATAATAAGATTCTAGTAATATAATTTGAATGAGCTTTGAATTTTGTTACAGGTTTTAAATTTGAAGCATCTGTATGATTTGGCATATTCCAAACAAAACAATTTCCTTTACTATTTGCTGCCACTAAAGTAGATCCATCACTAGCAATGGATAATGATTGTAAAGGAGTATTATCTTCAGGAGTTAATTGATGAGTACATTGATTTTCACCTAGATCCCATATTCTAATATTGCCATCTCTATCACAAGAAATCAATTCACCTTGATTTGGATGTATTACAACTTCATTAACTGGTGCATTATGTTTATAATTTCTTGGTACAGATGGAGATCTAACATCCCAAACTTTTATTGTACCATCTTCACTTGATGATACCATCCATTTATTATCCTGTTGAAATGCAACTGATGTAACATTACCTTTATGACCTTCAAATGATGCTACGGGATTTGGATTAGTTGTCTTTATATCATATAGTCTAATATTTTGATGACCTGCTGCAGCTAACAATTTTTTATCATTTGTAATTTGTAATCTATTAACTTGAGAATCTGAATGTTGTATAGTACGTGAACAAACTCCTGTTAGAGCTTCCCAAAATCTAATAGTATGATCATAACCTGCTGAAACCAAAATAACCGACATTCTGTATCTAAAAAAACCCGGTAAAATTGATGAAATGAGTGATGTATAGTATAATAATAATAATAATAGTAGTAGTATATATATGGTTACTTATTCTTATTACCTTGTAAACAGTAAAGGATGCAAGTGTTATGTAATGGGTTAAGTCAATTATATGTATTATGTACGTCTAATTCTGTATAGTCAAAAAATGAAAATGTTATATCAGAGGTTACCCGATCGTATATTTTATGAACATCCGGGTAACATCATAAAACATAAAACATAAAACATAAAATATAAAACATAAAATTACTCAATTGTCATTCGTGAAAAGGGGAGAGACTCACAAATATCTAATCTAATCTAATCTAACCATATTAGAACCACAACTATTAACGATACTTCGAAGTATAATGTGTCATCACCAAAAAAAAAAGGTTCACATTAGTATAAATTGCATAAACAACAACAGCGATCCGGCATGGCATTACTTACTCAACACCCACACAATAACCGTTCCTTTATACAAACACACACACATATATATATATAAACATAGCAATTAAAAACCTGCGAAAGTCGTTGTCACTATGTGTTCCCTCATCCGGTGAACCTTCTCAATACAGAGAGACAGAAGCCATCTCGACCAAAACTGGTAAGGCTGACGCCGCCGCCGTCGCTGCCGTCGCTACGCTGACGGACAGACAGAAAAATGAAGAAATAACGCGGGCAGTCACGTGATCGGTTTTTTCTAGAATTTTCCAGAAAGAAAAAAATTCTGGAAATTTTTCAATTTTTAATGCCAAAAAACAGACGGAGAAAGAGAGAAAGAAAGGGAAATGTCTCAAAATTTAACGTAAAAAATCTTTTGACAGGGGGGGGCAGAGGCAGTATTTGAAATTAAGTAATATATATATATATATATATAAGGACAGAAAGAATAAAATATAACTATCAATTACTATATCAGTTTCTTTATTTCAGTTACAATTAGTTAGCCATTGTTAGGAAAAAAAAAAATAATACCTATCTTTTAAACAATTATTGAAAAAAGATATATATATAATGGTTAAAGAGACTAAATTATATGATTTACTTGGTGTATCACCAACTGCAAATGATGCAGAAATCAAGAAAGGTTACAGAAAAGCAGCTTTAAAATATCATCCAGATAAACCAACTGGTGATACAGAAAAATTTAAAGAAATTTCAGAAGCTTTTGAAATTTTAAGTGATAAAAATAAAAGAGAAGTGTATGATCAGTATGGTTTAGATGCAGCTAGATCAGGTGGTCCACAATTCGGTGGTGCTGGTGGTGGATTCCCAGGTGGTGCTGGTGGATTCTCAAGCGGTGGAGGTTTCCCAGGTGGTGCTCATTCTTTCTCAAATGAAGATGCATTTAATATCTTTTCACAATTCTTTGGTGGCAGTGCCGGTGGTGATGATTCCGGATTTTCTTTCTCTTCTGGTGGTATGCCAGGAGGTCATCGTTCTCAATTTGGTGGTATGCCAGGTGGTATGGGAGGTATGCCAGGAGGTATGGGAGGTATGCCAGGAGGTATGGGAGGTATGCCAGGCGGTATGGGAGGTATGCCAGGCGGATTTAGATCAGGTTCTGGTTCACCTTCTGGAAGTCCCGAAGAAATTGTTCAAGTAAATTTACCTGTATCACTTGAAGATTTATTTGAAGGTAAAAAAAAATCATTTAAAATTGGTAGAAAAGGTCAAAATGGTATTCCAGAAAAGACACAAATTGATATTCAATTAAAACCTGGTTGGAAAGCAGGTACAAAGATAACATATAAAAATCAAGGTGATTATAATCCACAAACTCATGGAAGAAAAACTTTACAATTTGTTCTTCAAGAGAAAGATAATGCAATGTTTAAACGTGATGGTGATAATCTAATTTATACTGTACCTTTAACATTTAAAGAATCATTATTAGGATTTCAAAAGACTGCACAAACTATTGATGGTAGAACATTACCATTAAATAGATCACAACCAATTCAACCTTCAGAAAATTCAGTTTATCCGGGGCAAGGGATGCCAATTGTAAAACATCCAGGCCAAAGAGGTGATTTAATTGTCAAATATAAGATTGATTATCCAATTTCATTGAATGATGCACAAAGAAATGCAATTGCCCAAAACTTTTAATTAACTCCCCCATAAGCTTCAAATAATTGATGCATAAACATACATACAAATAAACACACACACACACACACACACTTACTTACATAGATATACATTAATCTCCCCATAGAAACATCCATATACACATATATATAATATATACAAATAGGAAAAAAAATACAATAAAATAATAAGAGAATACCAATTAATTGAAAAGAAATTTTATTATCTATAAAAATTAAATATACTTATATATATCATCTTTAATTTTCCATTAATTCAGAAACAGTCTTAGTACCAGCTAATACATCTTTCATATTAGCTAAAATATCTTTAAATGAATCGAATTCATGAAATGGAACATTTTGTCTCTTACAGAAAGTTACTAAATCTTTACCACGTTTAGCAAATAATAAATCACATTCTTTAGCAGCACTTAAGTCAGAGATACCATCACCACAATAGAAATAAGTTGGTCTTGATTCACCTGTAGGTTGTTTAGCTTCGAATTCTTTCTTATAGATATCAATGGTTCTAGATTTATCATGACCATGACCACTTTCATCTCTATAGACAACTGTCATCTTTTCATTTGAATCTAAATCAACTGCATTAGCAACAATATCAATTTTTTCAACTGCATCAGCACCTAATAATTTAGTTAATAGAGCTTTAATAATTGGTGCCATACCACTAGATACAACAACAATTGGAACATTATTAGCTTGAGCCCATTCAAAAGTTTCTTTAAAACCAGGATCTAACTCAATATTCTTCTTAAGAATATCTAAAGATTCAGATAATGGAGTCTTAACAGAATCAATCATACGAGTAAAACCATCTCTGAATGTAGTAGTACCATCAAGGACACCTTCAAATATTTTACCTCTGGCTTCTTTACCAAAACCATAGTTGTCAGTTAGATAATCATTAGAATCTTGTAAAGTGACGGTACCGTCAAAATCAGTGAAAATAACAGCTTTAACCATTTTGTATATTTATATTTTCTGCAAAAAAAACAACTAGAAAGATGATGTTTCTTACACTTTCTACTGTAGATTATCAACAATAATATAAATGTAGAATTATACCTTCCTCTTTAAAGTTGTAAGATTGTCTGTAAGAGAGCACTAAAGTTATTAACAATTTTCTCACTTTAATTTTTCAATCGTAGCCTATATTATTGTCGAGGAAATACTAACAAAAATATTAAAGGGCTTGTCGTTAAATGTGATAAGAAATTACATAAAAATCTGAACAATTTCACCTCCCACGCTTATAACACCTTTACCCCCACGCCAAAAAAATATAATGTCACTATGAAATAAAACAAGCATTGAGGGACTCAGTTGAATATCGATAATTAATAACGTTCCAAGACTTGTTATTGTTATTGATAAAATATGGAAAACAGTACTCCGACTTCCTAATCTGGTCGAGAGTGGTCTATTGAATGGTAATAGCATATATCTTTACGTAAAATTCTATTAATAACTTTCATTACATAATCAAAAAAAGAATAAACAAACTAAATTGAAGAAGAAATGATACGTAACCTCTAACCCATCATCATTTCAATCTTCTATCCTTGCAAGATGTGAAGTATCAATTCCTTTGATCTTAAAACTTTGTTGTCGTTATGAACACGTAATCCCTCTCATTCTTATAGTTTTAGCCGTTCTTTTAGTTACAGATTTGTTATTTGTGTGGGGCTGTTTCGCTTTCCCCGGCATGTTCTTAGTCGCCCCTTCCTGACATTAAACAAATAATCACAAAATATTAATATCTATCTATAAATATTTTGGAATAACAAAAAGTAATATATATAAAAAGAAAGGGAGAATGGGAGGGAGAAATAGCCGCCATTGAAGAATTAACAAATTCATTCATATATATACAAGTATACAATTACTCAGATACAACATATACATATACATACATAAACATGACTGGTCAAAATTTTAAAGTTGTTGTATTTTCAGGTGGTACCGCTACTAATTCTTTAACTCCGTGTTTTACTAATATTGCAAATATTGCTGGTTCAGAAGTTACTTATGTCTTACCAATTTCGGATAATGGTGGTTCAACAAGTGAAATTCTAAGGATTCTTGGTGGACCTGCTATTGGTGATATTAGATCAAGAATAATTAGAATTATGGAAGATGAAACATTAAGTAAATTATTTGGTCATAGATTAGCTGATGATGCATTATTAGCAAAACAAGAATGGAATGATATTGTTGAAGGATCTCATACTATTTGGAAAGAAGTTCCAGTTGAAGTAAAAGAAATGTGTAGAGCATTTATTATACATATTCAAGCTGAATTATTGAAAAAATCAAAAAATTCTTATAGTTTCCAATTTGAAAAAGCTTCTGTTGGTAATATGTTTATGACTGGTGCTCGATTGTTTTTAGGTTCATTAGATGCCTCAATAGAATTATTAATGAGAATTGGAAGATGTAATCCAAATACTTTTGTTATTCCATGTATTAATTCAAATCATACACATCATATTTCTGCATTATTAACTAATGGAGATGTTATTACAGGTCAATCTCAAATTTCTCATCCTTCACCAATTCAAAATTCAAATAATACAAAGAAAAGAATAACAAAACAAGCTAAAAAAAATGATTTTTTACATATTATGAAAGAATCTCAAACTGCTGTTGAATTATTAAAAATGATGCCTTCTTCTTCTTCATCATCTTCATCTACAAATGCAATGGTAGATAATTATACAGTTACCACAGGTTCAACAGCAACAACTAAATTAGAACGTGAATTAGATTCAATGGTAGAAGCAGAAGAAGCGGAAGAACAAGAATTTGCTAATCCAGTTTATATTTTACCTGAATTAAAAAATTCACAATTACATTTTGACAAAGTTGATGAAAATAATCATTTACCTGCACCAATAAAACGTATTCTTTATATTAATCCATATGGAGAAGAAATTAAACCAATGGGTAATTCGAGAGCTATTTCAAAATTGAAAAATGCTAATATGATTATTTATTCCGTAGGATCTTTAATGACAAGTTTAATGCCCATTATAATCTTAGGTAACTTTGCAGATACTATTGCTATGACTAAGAATGCCCATAAAGTTCTAATTGTTAATAATCAATACGATAGAGAAACTTCGGGGATCATTGGTGAAGATTACATTAGAATAGTTGTTGAATCGATGGCAAATGCAATGGCAGATTACAGAGAGACAAAGGGTTTATCAATCGATCCAACAACTATTAAATGGAATTCATTCATTACTGATATTATATATTTAGAAAGAGGCGAAATTCAAATGGATTGGGATTTAATTTCTACAGTACACAATATTAAATGTCATAAAATTGAAGCTGATTTATTAGAAAATGAAACCCTACAACAAGTGCTAGAGATGATAACTCAAACAAGTTTGTAAAAACAACAACAACAACATATAAAATGAAATATAATATATATTTATCTGGTTTATTATTATAGTTTTTTTTAACTTAATCTGTATATTGTGGCAGGCACATCGTGGATAATGATATCCCGGGTAAGATATCTCTTAATTTATTTAAAAAAGAAACCAACCATCACTCATTTTAATATACATTAATATGTAGCAACCAATTGAATTTAAAGAAGTTTATATATATTATATAACAGATTAGAAGTAGAAGATTTCAAAATACGATTGTAACAATATTTAGGTAGGGAGTGGTATTATTCTTTTGAGTGTTTTTTTTTTTGAGTTTAGGTCTAGTGGGAAAGTACATATGTTTGATTATAAAATTGTGATATAATAATAAATATCTAAAGAGCAAAAGTAAGCACAACAACAAATAGCTATTGTTCATTTATTTACTTTTTCGATGCAAACACATTACAACCAAGAATCAATACCTTCAGAATTGATTAAACAGGAAGAAAGTTCATTTATAGATAATAGTAATCATAATTCGGATAATGATACTCGACAGAGTAGCAATGCTATTAATAGTAATGGTAGTAGAATAGATGAGATAATAAGGCGAGAGAGTGATATAATACAATTGATTAGACAAGGTGATGATTTATTGACACTAACTGAAGGAGAAAATGGTGGTACAGGTAGCACCAATGTTGATACTGAAGTAGATGCAAAATATTTATCACATATAAGTCCGATTGGTTCACCTGTACATGGTCAACGAGTTAGTGATATGGATTTATTAAGAGATAAGTTCGATGATGTTATAAGACAATTTCATAATGAAGAAGTTACTAGTAACGATAACAATAATGATAATGTTAGGGGAGGAGGAGATGATAATAATATTAATAAAGATGAGGATGATGAAGATATTGATGATAAATTTGTATTAGAGGATCATCAGGGGAAGAGCAAGAAATTTTATGAAGAAAATAATAATAATATTAGTGGTGATAATAAAAATGGAACATCAAATTTTAAAGAAATGATTCCACCGGAGAATTTTAGTCATGTTGTTGGCGAAATATATAGAAGTAGTTTCCCAAGAGTTGAAAATTTTGATTTTTTAATTAAACGATTAAAATTAAAATCTATATTAGTATTAATACCAGAAGAATATCCAATGGAAAATTTAGAATTTATGAATCAATCAGGTATTAAATTATTTCAAGTTGGTATGAGTGGTAATAAAGAACCATTTGTTAATATACCGTCAAATTTATTAACTAATGCATTAGAAATTGTATTAAACCCGGAGAATCAACCAATTTTAATACATTGTAATAGAGGTAAACATCGTACTGGTTGTTTAATTGGATGTATTAGAAAATTACAAAATTGGTCATTAACTATGATATTTGATGAATATCGTAGATTTGCATTTCCTAAAGCTCGTGCATTAGATCAACAATTTATAGAAATGTATGATGATAGTGAAATTACAAGAATTGCTGAAGAAAATAAATGGTTACCATTACAGTGGTAGTATAATACTAAAAAATAAATCAAAAAAAAAAATATGAAATCATTATTATTATTATTATTGTTTTTAAATATATATATATTTTCTATTATACAACTGGGTTATCAAATTAGGAATATAAGATAAACACCATATTTTTTATTTATTTATATTTTAATTTTTTGTTAACAATAAAACGTGCATCTTAAAAGATATGTTACTTTGCAAATATCAAATTAATTTTGCGATGAATATATATGAGTAGAATGCCAAAAAGGTTGATGAATATAGAGATAAATTAAGATTAAATATTAATCTTAAGATCTTTCACCTCTTAGTCTTCTAGCTAGCTTAATATCCTTCTTTTGAATAGTAACTCTCTTAGCGTGAATAGCAGCTAAGTTAGTATCTTCAAATAGAGAAACTAAGTAAGCTTCAACGGATTCTTGTAGAGCACCAATAGCGGAAGATTGGAATCTTAGATCAGTCTTGAAATCTTGAGCAATTTCTCTAACTAATCTTTGGAAAGGTAGCTTTCTAATCAAAAGTTCAGTAGATTTTTGGAATCTTCTGATTTCTCTTAGAGCAACGGTACCTGGCTTATATCTGTGAGGCTTCTTAACACCACCGGTAGATGGAGCAGACTTTCTAGCAGCCTTGGAAGCTAATTGTTTTCTTGGTGCCTTACCACCAGTGGATTTTCTTGCTGTTTGCTTGGTTCTAGCCATTGCTAATGTATATTTGTTCTGAAGATCTGAGTATAACTGAAAAAAAATATATGTAAATAAAGAAATGTAAAACGGAATAAAGAACAGATACTAAAACTTAATAGATTTCCTAGTCTCTTTTATACCTTTTAATTTATTTAATTCCAAACTTTATCTTCTTAATCCACTTCTCATGTTAATTCGTAATTTTCAATTATTTATTTGTTTATTTAACTGTTCCAGAATTTACGCGCATAGTTTATTATATAAATACTATGCAAACGCGCGTAATTCTCAGAACACAATTTCGCATCTGACCACACAAAATCGTGATAAAATGATTATTGATTCAAAATTTTAATTGTTAGGCCGTTCTCATTTATTCGGGGTTTGTAACTAGTTTGTATGACACGACGTTCTAAAATTTACGCTGTAATAAGAATATCTGTATTGTTTACAAATACACACATACACACACACTCTTTTTGCATTGCAGAGACAGAGAGGTACGTTATTTAGAAAATATTTTATATATAAACAAGGAGAAATGGATACCTTTTCTTTGGAGTTTAGTTGTACTTTCCCTCCCTATTATTAAATTATTAGTTATATTAATTAATTATAATAATAAAAACAACAACAATATACAAATAAATTTAAACAATGTCCGGTAGAGGTAAAGGTGGTAAAGGTCTAGGTAAAGGTGGTGCTAAGCGTCACAGAAAGATCCTTAGAGATAACATTCAAGGTATTACAAAGCCAGCTATCAGAAGATTAGCAAGAAGAGGTGGTGTTAAGCGTATCTCTGGTTTAATCTACGAAGAAGTTAGAGCTGTTCTAAAACAATTCCTAGAATCTGTCATTAGAGATGCTGTTACTTACACTGAGCATGCTAAGAGAAAGACTGTTACTTCTCTAGATGTTGTCTACGCTCTAAAGAGACAAGGTAGAACTTTATACGGTTTCGGTGGTTAAACAAATTTATATCTTTTGGTATAACATTCCATCTGATAGAAATTAAAAAAAAAATACAGAAATTAAACTACCTTATATAATGATAATATTAAAATTTTTAAAAAATACTCCCCCATTCAAATAAACATATACGTATGTACATATACTCTATTTAATAACGAATAAACACATTAAAAAACATTACTTAATTTTTCTTATTAAAATCTTGCTTTAATACTGATTTAAGTTCATTATATTCAAATATTGGTTCACGAGGTTTATTTGGATTATGATCTTTTATTAAATCTATCCAAATATCCTGACAATAAGATTGATTATCTTCTAATTCTGCACTATTAGGACATTTACATCTACAACCGCTACCTGTTTTAATCCCTTTATCATATTGATTTTGTTTACCTTTTCTTTGCCAACGTTCATCCGTGGCAAAATATGATAATCCACCATCATGAACATTTTTTGGACAATGTTGTAAAGTTGAATGTTTATAGCCAATATCTCTAAAATAATGAATATCACTAATATTTAATGTTAATGATAATCCTAATGAATGTACAGGTGCATCACCCCAACGTTCTTGCCAAAATCCACCTGATTCATCTAAATATTTAAAATAGTTTTGATAAATTTCATTATCAAAGACATCAATTTTAGCGATTTCAAAATTTGACCAAAAATGACAAAGGTTATATCGTAAATCAGAAAATTTATTTATTTCTAATGGTACTTTGGTGGTTGATCTACTTAATAATTTTTGTAAACCTAAAATAGTAGTTTCAGTATCATTTAATCCATTATCTAATAAATACTCAATGGCAATGTCATCTTTTATTTCATTCATAATTTCATGAGGATAATTTATTAATTTATCTAATATTGTAGTCAAATTACTTACCAAATGATAATCTAATGTAAATAATTTCCAAAGTGATCCAACATTTATTTGATTTTCTTTAATATAAGATAATGTAGAACGAAATAATGTCGGTATAGTATCGGATAGTTCTGGTATAATAACAGTGAATCCATACTTTTTACCTGATTTTGACATCTCATAAAAAGGGTCATAAGTTAAATCACAATAAAACTCAACGGCAGGTTCGAGACGCCAATACCATTCATATTGTTGAACTAATTCATGCCTATAGAACCAACCTGAATAAAAACGACACATCTTATGATATGATGGATTATCACCATATAATATATCTCTATCACCTTGCACTTGTATATTTTCATTCAATTCAATTGAATCAGTTAAAGTCCATTGTTCTTCATTTAATATACCAAATGATGATTCTGATGAGACTAATTTTTGAACTTCTCTTTTAAATTCTTCAGTGAATGGTTCATCGTTAAGAAAAACATAAGGATAATGAAACCATTGATTAAAATGAGATTCAATGTTCTCCAATGTAGACAATACATCAGTAAGTTCAGTATTTCTTGCTAACATTATAAAAGTAGCATTTTGTTTTTGATACCTGGGATCTATCAAATATTGTTGAGTATCAACACATCCAACATGGAAAATAGAATCTGTAGCAGTATTCCAATCTTGTCTAGATTTTAATTTACCCATTTCTTCCTCAATAGAACTTTTTAAGAAAAAAACAGTAATTAAACATGCTAAAAGTATAATAGGGTAAAGTGGATTTACATCTTCTAAGAACAATGAAAACCCTCTTAATAATGCTCCTAGCCTCAATTTTCTCAAGATCCTCATCTATCTAACTCTATATACTCATGCTAAAAGTTTGGGTGTACAGAGTTTACAAAAGGCTATTAACATTTAGTGGTTTAATACACGTTGATCATAACTTAACTAAAAATTATTTAAAATAAGAAATTCATATCATGTCAAGATCGATTAGATTACTTCATCCATAAAATGAATCTCTCATTGAATTTTCAAAATCATTACACAGAAAACACCACAGAGCATCGAATTTTCTTTCCAATCTTGGCAAAAACAAAAAAATATTTCAAACTGAAAAAACAAATGACTTTTCAATTTCAAAGAGACAAAAAAAGAATGTGAAATTTTCTTTGACATCGATCATTAATCTTTAAGGGTGGGAGTTTATCGTCGTCGTCATCAGCCACCAACGTATCTCCAGATACTTGTAATCATGCCTTTGGAAATTGTAACCAAGGATCCTGCGACAATTAAAGCTATTAAAACTGCTTTAGAGACAGACTCGTTATTTGTGAAACCTATAATCAAAGAAGGTCCAAATCGGATCATTCGTACTTCAATTGATGAACCAAAGCAACTACTGACCAAGTTCCCAGATGTAGAGTTTAGGGAGTATCAACTCGATCTTAGTAAAAATGGGCAATCTCTATATGGTAGAGATTTACTAAGTTTCCATCGTGAATATTTTTCCTCGTATATTAAGGATTCGAACGTTCTTGAAGAAGAATTGTTATTTTATCTTCCAACAAAATATAGCATATACCCACCAATGCTACTATTTAATAATTCAGAAAAGAAATCATTATTGCATGAGAAGGTACAACAATTTTTCACAAATTATAATATAGATCGTACAAAATATTATGAACATTTACTAAATGATTTTACACCTTTTAAAGGTTTAAAGATCATTGCTATTAATAAACCTATCCTTGAGGAAGATACACTGAGACAACCTCACAACTTGCAACTACTATATCGTGATGATAATCAATCATTAAATGAATTCGATGACATATGGTGTCAAGTAATTCAAAATGAGATTATACAAGTATGGAACCCGGTGTATACGATGTTTTCCAGAGGGAATATCAAGGAGAAAAAACGTATCTTAGATACTTTCAAAGAAGTTGAAGGTAATGATGTTGTTGATTTATATTGTGGCATTGGTTATTTCACATTTAGTTATTTAAAATTAGGTTGTCGTAATTTATTTGGATTTGAATTGAATCCCTGGAGTGTAAAGGGCCTATGGCAAGGGTTTAATGCTAATAATGGGTTTAAACCGACCCTAGCTAATGGAAAATCCATTACCACAAAACTCTATCGTAATGAGGGAGAATATTGTCACATATATAATGAGAACAATGAAATGAGTAACCAAAGACTTCAAGAATTTCGTGTTCAAAAAATGGCAGGAGAATTACTTAAGATTAGGCATATCAACCTTGGTTTATTGCCATCTAGTCAACAAGGATGGCCAGTAGCAATATTGTTGCTTGATAATCATAATAATTGGGGAGTATGTCCTTTATCAACTTTGCATATTCATGAGAACGTCTCAATACAAGATATCAACGATGGAAGTTTCATTAAACAGACACTATCGAAATTACATACAATAGGAGCATCTCGATATCAGTTCAATAGCACTCACCTCGAAAAGATCAAGACATTTGCACCTGATGTGTGGCATATCTGTCTCGATGTCGATGTTACTCTGGCACCCACACTGACCTGATCTCAGTACTTAATATTAACTCTATATAGATTGAAGTTTACATAAATATACAAGCTAAAAGGAGACTGCTTGCCAGGGGACAGACAATCGATTCAGAATGCCCTTGCAGAAGAAACCTGAAGTGATCAGACCAAACTTATCAAGGTATAGGGACATACCCTTTAACAAGCTTCTTGAAGCTGTGCCTCGTAATTGCGCAGCAGTGGTTGCATTGAAACTTCGCCTCGCTTATGGTAATACACAGGCAGACTCTCTATCTCTCTCCAGAGGGCAATGTTCAAGGGTAAGCAAACAAATTTCGCTTTAGTCACATCACATCAACTTCCCTTACGCTTCCCTATCTACTTGAGCCGGTGACTTTAGTTCCTTAGATCTCTCTCACTCTGAGAGAGAGAGAGAGAGTATATACACCTCTTATGGAGTTGATTGTTTGCTCTTCTTCTTTCTTGTACGGG
Organism: Maudiozyma serrabonitensis; assembly: GCA_030571355.1. Lineage (NCBI taxonomy): Eukaryota > Fungi > Ascomycota > Saccharomycetes > Saccharomycetales > Saccharomycetaceae > Maudiozyma > Maudiozyma serrabonitensis. The sequence goes on along the minus strand of JAJLXS010000047.1, from coordinate 47,340 downwards.
GTTTTCAGAGCGAAATAGCCCATCCACATTTGGAAAATTTTCAACTTTCTGGAAAACAAAAAAAAAGTGAAAAGAAAGAAAGCATTGCCATTCTACTCTCATCATCAATAGCTTGAATACCCCATTTACAACAATAACAACAATAAGAACCCACAGAGTATAGCAGAGTTATAGGATAATAGAGAGAGATTAAAGAAAACTCTATATTTGTGAAATATCCCACGGAATTAGTAAACTATTTTAACACATTTGATTACCGTTATAGGTATATATTTACTAGCTATTTTTAGGGCAGTTACTAAGAAGAAAGTACACATTTATATTCATTTAGAAAGTCGTTATCAGTAAAACGAAAGATACACACAAACATATATATATTCGCAGTGTGTTATAATTAGAATTATCTTCCATAATCAGTTCACTTTTTTTTTATTACTAAGCTATCTTTCTTAGCCACTAATATAACGAGATAGAGATGGAATTTTACAATGAATCTCCAACCACTGCTAATAGTAGTAGCAGGAGAAATAATAGTGAACAACTAAGACAGGACGCAGTTCAAGATATAAATCTGATGATAGAACAAATGACAAACAGATCTAAACAGAAATCTGGTAATAACAATGCATCCACTACACAGCCATCAGTACACACACAAATGCAAGCACAACTATTTGGAGATATTACAACTACAAATCGTCATATTCTTACAGATGATATGGAAGAATCTATATTGAATCAATTATTAAATTCAGGAGATCCGAATAATGAGATAAGGAGTCCTACAATGAATAGTAATGTTACACCTGCCTCGGATTCCACTTCTGCCATGGGTATGGATAGATTTCTTCCGACGGATTCAAATATGACCTCTGATGCATCTCCACAGTTAGTTCAAACGCCGACTTTGCTTATCAATGATATCGATGATCTTTTAAATCAAGAAGGTACCGCTTTAAGTGGTTCAGCCACAACACCAATGACCCAATCACCAGGATATATGAATGATATAAATATAAGAGAAAATAGTAGTAGTAGTAATACTCAACAATTCTTATCACCAAACCCTGGGAAAAGGACATTTTTAGGCTCCACAACAAATAACGATAGTGATCTAAACGATACAAGTTCAGCAATTTCATCACAAAATTCACCTTATTTAGCACCTCAGGATACATATTTGAACGCCAACAATCTAATGCCTGTATCTCCTGGTCCAATATCATCACCATCATTTACCAATGATCCTGGACAATTAGGTAGTAGTAACAATAATAATAATAATGACGATTTATTAAGTGTTTATTCCAATAACAGTGCTTATTCCAATAGTAGTTTTAACTCTAATATCTTATTGCATGTTAATTCTCATGGTTATAAACATATTAGTAACGTCGATGATATAGATATCTTGTTAAAGGATTTAAAACAAGAAGAAATACCGTTTGATAATACTAATGATCAAGGAATTTTGAATACTAATTTAAATGATGAAATTAGTATGAATAATATGATAAATACATCTGTTGCACCAATTATATCAGTTAGTGAATTTGAACAATCCTTAGATGCTGAAGTTAGTAACATGTCTCCACAGATTAAAATAGAATTAGATAACAATAATTTCAATTTTAATGATCAATTCAATAATGGTAATATGAATGCCAAGGTTGAAGAATTCCCATTTGGGATAAAATCATCACCATCTCCTACAGATCTAGCTAATGGTACTCCAAACTCAAATTTCTTATTACATCCATCTAATAACAATGCTGATGTAAACATGGAAAGACATAATGAAATGGTTCAAGGCCGTAAAGAGAGACGTAAAAGTCGTGGCAGAAGAAGTAGTACTACAATTCCTTTAAAGAATCGAGATACAAGTAGAAGCCACAGTAGGAGTAGAAGTGGCAGTAAACAAAGAGGTCGTAGTGGCCCCGATGAAAGTTCCATATATAGATCTTCATCAATTTCTTCGCGGAGTACGAAACCTGTAAGTTTTGATGAAAAGGCAAGATCTATTAGTCAAAATAGAGAAAAATTATTGGAAATGGCAGACATGAAAGTTGAAGATGATGAATCCTTTTCGCAATCATTCCCTGACAAATCTGATAATAGTTTAGACTTTGGAGCAACGTTCTCACCTAATGTAAACTCAACTACTGATGATATCGATCCAGAGACAGGTCTACCGAACAAAATATCAAGATCGGGGTCTCAAAAGAATGCCGCGACTTATGCATGCGAACTATGTGATAAGAAGTTTACAAGACCTTATAATTTGAAGTCTCATTTACGTACACATACTAATGAAAGACCATTCATTTGTACAGTTTGCGGTAAAGCATTTGCTAGACAACACGATAGAAAAAGACACGAAGATTTACATTCAGGTAAGAAAAGGTATGTATGTGGTGGTAAATTGAAGGATGGTACACCTTGGGGTTGCGGTAAAAAATTCGCTAGAAGTGATGCTCTGGGGAGACATTTCAAGACAGATTGTGGTAAACGATGTATAGCGCCGTTGTACCAAGAGGCTGCTAGCGAAAAGATGCTGGAATAAGTTCGTCATATATATATATATATAAATATATTATATAGTCTTAATAAGACAAATTGTAACCATCTTTTGGTAAAATTTCATTCTGCAGTCCTTTCTTATTTGCATTTTTTTTTGCTTTTAAATTGGGTCCAGAATTGATATTCTTATTTTTTTTATGATTATTCGGTTTTTGACCAACTTCAGCTTTAAGAATTACACTATTTTGCATAAAAAGAAGTGCAAGGAAAACGAATAGAGAAAGAGAGGGTAGATATAAGAATTGCAACTAAATTATCACAATTGAACATCTCAGAAGATTAACATTTATTCGCATAAATACAAAATGAACGAAGAGAACGACTACATCCCAGTCAATGGAACTGGAACTGGAGGTAAAGTTGAAATATCTCAACAATATATTACCCAATTACTCTTAGAAAACCAAGATATCCCAATCAAAATAGTCAATGTTGAGACTGTCCCAACTACAAAAAAGAATTGCATAAATGATAAAACCTTTGAAACATTTTGTAATGGTACATTATATAAATGTGAAAAACTATCTGATCTACAAAAACAGAGTAATTATTTGATTACACGTTTACATCAATCTAATTTAATAAGTGCAATAATACCGATTTTTGAGACAGAAAAATCTAAAGAAAATCCTCATGAACTAAAGATTCCATTACCAATTACAGTAACATTCAGATATCAACCTAAATCTCATTTTACTGCGAAGACAGGAACAAACATTACCAATTCTGGTCAAGGTGACGCATATTTGACATTTCAAAAACGTAACTTATTAGGTTTAGATGAAACCATAACATTGGACCATAGGAGAGATACCGGAACAAATGCTGGTTCTAATGTTTCAATGATGTTTCCATATATCTTACAAGATAATGCCTTTTTAACTGGTAAAATTGATGTCTTTGATATGACTAAATTCCTAGGAGTCAAAGATCAAGGTATTTCATTTACTGGGAATACATGTTATATTGGAGGTTGGAACCACAGTTTAACGTTTGAGGCATTGAAGAGGCAGTTTCATTACCCAGATTATGTTGAATCCAGAAAGAATAAGAACAATTGGGTCTCAGAACAATTATTGATACAAGAAGGTGAATTCTTTAAAAACAGTTTAAAAGTAACCTCTGTGTTGGATGAAAGAAACAGTACTATTGCCCCAAGTAAAGGTTATTTGTTGAAATTTACTAATGAAGTATCAATGAAATTACAGAATATCCAATTCTGGAAAACAGGGATGGAATTCAATTGGGTTAAGAGTTGGTTTAAAAATGATTTTATCACTATCAGTAATACCGTAAAATGTGGCTATATTAAGAATTTAAACCCACAGGAGTCATATGTTCATTTCATTGATAAATTTCAAAATGGTGGACCTAATGATATCAGGAGTTTTTCACCGATAGGTTTAGGTCCAAGGAAATTAGGCCACTCATTAGGTGGTGATGCTTTCTTAGGTTATGGTGCCAGTGTATTTTCGCGTATACCAATAAGTATACTAGCAAATTCAGGGTTCAGATTACATGGGTTTATAAATGGTGGAAAACTAATTAATCATAACAACGTTCAATTTCAAGATACAATAAAGCAACTCAGTCAAGAACATTCTACATCCATAGGTATTGGTTTAGTGTTAAGACACCCAATGGCTCGGTTCGAATTGAATTTTGCTGTACCATTAACTACACATGAAGATGATTTAACTAGAAAGGGTTTCCAATTTGGTCTTGGTTTTGAATTCTTATAAGACCACAAAAATACCATGGAGAAGAGGTATGACATTAGAAGTAAATAGAATATATCTGTATATATGTGAATAAGCATTAAAAAGAAAAAAAATCCACGAAAACAAAAGCGGAGTTTCTGCTCATATTAATGTTTTATCCACGAATCATGAATACTTATGACTTCTGGAATTATTAATTCCTCAATTGAAGTCACTTGTGGATGAGTATCTAGATTTATCATATAACCATCCTTATGATCAGGTGTAACAAATACAACTTCTTTACTTCTTGTTTGTAATAAGTTACCAATGACCAATTGGTGATTATAACGTTCCAAAGCATACTGAGCTTTATGAATTAATATAGATTTATCTGTCTCTAGTTTGAAAGAGACAATCATAGATCTACTGGCCCAAGAACTAACCAGACGACTTAAGAATTTTGGTACAGGATCTAGATTGACAATTAATTTCCCATCTGCTGTAGTAGTAGTATTTGTTTCAATATCCTCAAGATCCTCACTAGAGTTAGTTCCGTAATCCCTACTTTGAATCTTATGTTTTGGTAATTTTGAATGTGGGACAAAAAAATCGCTTACTGCAGCAGCTAAATAGAAAAGGCAACCTTTAAAGTTCATTAATTTACCAATAGATTTAAGGGACCATAAGTATTGGTTCACAGTAGTGAACGGTAACATCACTAATCTTCTCTCCTTTTCAAGATATTTATCATATAATTCTTTATTTTGTTTAAATTCAGTCATGTATTGCGATTTTAAAGTACCGTCATCCTCAAGATAATCTAGGAATAAATGATTACTATTATTTGTAAATTTTCTATTAAATGGTGTTAAAGAAAATTCTCTATGAAGGAAGATTACACTATAACCATGTGCTAGAAATTGTTCAGCTGATGCTGCACCTCTTGTACCTGCTGAGAAATTATCAATGAATCTAACTGTATTATTCTCTAAGGGAACAGTAGTACCACCAGAAGTGACAAGGACAATTTTATCTCTACCTTGTGAATGTTGATACTGAATGAATTCCTGTGCTTCCTTGATCAATTCATCTAGATAAGGTGGTCTTGGATTAGTTATGAAATAATTTTCTTCTTCTGAAGGTGTCTTAGCCACTGGGAAGAACTCATCCTTTAAAGAACGGTCAATAGCATGAGAGATATCTGTGATAGATGTGTGGATGTGAGCTGGAGGTATCATATTTTTATTATTTTCTAGCTAGTTTCAATGTCTTGTCTTGCTTTATATTCTACTTTTCTAAAGTGCATATCTTTCAACGAATAAGCAGTTCGTTTATATGTAAGATGAGATCGCCAAGGTTGAAAAATTCCAAAGTCAAAAAAAAAAAGGATTAGTCATTAAAATATATAAACATATATAAGTTGGCAAAGAAGTCATTATAGAAAGACAAGCCTATTTACGATGATGCTTGCTGCTGCTGCTGCTGCTGCTGCTGCAATTGTTGCAACTGTTGTTGAGCTGATGACGACTGGGACGGCTGTTGATTATTGCGCAAATATAAAGTATGCAATAAGAATTTAATCCAAGGTTCATGATATTTATCCCAATGATCATATAAAGTGATTTGATCCTGTACAGCACCCATAACCTCTTGTAAATCTACTTGTGATCTAGCCATAAAATCATTGAATGTACTTATAGTATTTGTATTATCTTGTATTGATAATGTGATGAACATACAGGCCATTGCAGTAATATGTGGCGGATAAACTAAATGTACGTCATTAATATAACTATCATTAATCAAAGACCAACAATTCTGAATCTCTTCCGGTAATAATTCTAATGAATAAGGCTGTTGTTTCAATACAGTGACCATTTGTTCCATTGATTTATAAGGATGATGTACTACTAAATAACTTTCCAATTCCTCAATCAGATAGAATTCAAATTCTGTAACTTTTGTTGGATCAGGAGGTATAAATTCGGGCCATAATGATCTAGCTTCAGAGACTAATGATCTAATATATTGCGGACATTCTTCTACTTTACATGCTAAATAGACACATGTAGTCACTAACAAATACAAATTAACTTCTCTAATGGATGCTCTCAATAAGAATCGAGCTAAATACACATGTGCAGTTGCCAATGCAACTTGTCGTATATTGAGTCTTCTTCCTAGTTTCATTATTAGGAAATAACAATATATACGTAAATTGTAATCCTTGTCGTAATGCAAATCTCGATGCAAGATTGGAATATTCTTCACTGACGGGTGATTGTTGTTGTTGCTGCTGTTACCACTACCATTAGAAGAATCCATCACGATATTTAAACCATCCGGATACAACTGACACTCCAAGACCCATAACTTCTGTTTCTCTTTAGCTAGCGCAGCCTTCGAGAACTGCCACTGCTGTCGTTGTGTAGATGTCCAATAACTCCCACTCATCTATTTAACAAATCTTCCTATATTACTCTAGATCCAGTATTTCGAATCCCAACACACACACACCCACACCAGCAAAATAGTCCAGAACGCTTCCCCCCTTCCATCTTTGCTCATCCTGTTCTTATCCTTTATCCCAAACCAGTTCCTAAAGCCCTAATTGAAATTGTTTTCATTTTTCGTTTTTTCGTTTTTCTGTGAAAAATTTCCCAAAAGAATCAATTTGAATTTTCTATCAAAGAGGAAAATTTTTTTTTGTTTCATTTAAATTGAAAGACATAAGAACGATAAACCTTTTACCATTTGAGATATCTTTGGTTTACAGTTTGCTTTTGTTTGTTGTGTTTATTCCTTGGTTCCAATGTCTACAGTCCATGGCTGAAGAATCGTCAATAGTCGGAGCTTGCAACAAGGAAAGCAATTTTAGTTCTTTCAAAAAAGTATGCTCTGGGCATGAAAGTCTCCCACCTGATCGTATGCGGAAAACGCAGTGAGATTTAAAAATTTTTACAATGTTTAAATCAACTCACTTGGATGTATCTGTCTACCATTTCATTTTGTTTCTGCATCTTGCAGGGATATATGTAATGGAAAATAGGTTCATCTAATATTGTCCTGGCAAGTATTCATACTTGACAGTGTATATTTCGGTACTGGGACCTTGTTAGGTCCTAAACGATAGTTATGACGATTGCCTAATGCTCTCTTCTCATTGTAGATGGAGAAAATAGGTAACCCAATGGAGCTTACTCTTAGCTCATGGACTCACCCCCATTTTTTTTTAATATTTAATTATTAAAAAGAAACCCACCTTCTTTAAATCTCAATTGGAGAATGAGAGTATTGCTATTAGCATATCTTAGTGCAGTCAAATGCACGGAAGGTTCATCTCCTACAAACCTATGTAATTATCTCCCTTTTTCTTTTTCCACTGTTTGTGGAAATATGGGTGTCAAAGGTTACTAGTGTGGTCACTATCGACTTATTGACACTCATACAAAGGGGAACATATTCACATAAGTGTTTTCCTTTTTATTTATTTGGGTATGATGAAATACACATGCAACATAGAGTCAAGCTCTGAGCTGGCCGTTCCCATCTTCAAACTATACGGGAACGGCTGCATGGGAAGAGACTTGCTATTATATTCTGACCCCCTTTATTTAAAATGTGATTATGTTTATCTTAGTATTCTTATTTTTTTTATTCTTGCATTAATATTTATATATATAATTATTGTATTGTACTTATTAAGTATTTAATGAAGGCCAAACTATCTTGTTTAATATTATTACGTTCGCCCTTTGTCCTTGTTTTGGTTGACTAACTTTGGAATTGGTTGAATGCTACTAGTATACATGCTAATGACACGTAAGGTGAGGCACGTTCTCCAATACGTGCCATCTTCCAGAATGCCCCTAGAGCTTCATGATCCTTATAACGATCCAATATCGAAGGCCATTGTGAATGAACATATGTGCTCGAACATATCAATAGTAATATCACTTGTATTAAAGACGAAAAATTGAATAATGCAGACATACTCGTAGTTTCTAAATCCAGTTCTATGCCAGTCTATAGCTAACTTCCCCTAACAGACCTTGTTACTTATCCTGTAGTTGTCCTGTTTCATCATTCTTTCTCTTTCTTTAAATACAAATTTTAAATCTTCAAAATTTTTGTTTTCGCTGCCCAAGAAAAAAAAAAGTCACCAAAAAATGAATTTAAATTTAAATTTAAAAATGAACCATCTCTGAAGGAAAATTGGTAACAACTAGCCTGGTAGAAATTTATTATCTTTATATATGCTTCTATTTAGTTGTATGGGTTCTTCGTACCAATTTCAAGAGATGAGTTCGGTTCTTTAAATACTGCGAATGTCTTGAGAAATCAGTTACCTCTATTACATCGAAATTATGCTTGATCCGTTTGAAAAATTTCCAATCAGCTTTACGTCGACGACGGTAAGTCATTAGTATCATAGGCTGAATATCTTCTTGTTTCGTTAATTCTAACAGAGTTATTTCCAGCAATGGGAATGCTTCTTCTAAATATACACAATCAGCAGCAAGAACAAGATCTACGTCTTGATATTCTTCTGCTAGTGGTTCCCCCCACATTAATTCTGTAGCATCAGTGTTATCACTTACTTTGTTGGCATCGATATTTCTTTGCATCAATGGTACCAGCCCACCGATATCTGTGATGCTAACATGTGTTTCTGTTGAAAGATTATGTTGTTGTGCTAATAACGAAACACAGAGACCTACTACTCCAGTACCACTACCTAACTCTAATACTCTCAAGATATGACTATCTGGTGAGATAATCGATCCTAATAACTCATTATTTGGGCTCTTCTCCAAGATGTACTCACAAAGTAATTCACCTGCCGCCCAGATTTTACCACCACAACCTGAGGCTCCACCATCTTCAACAACTCTTAATGGTGGTTGTAATAGTCCACCAAAGGAAAGATCCTGACAACCTAAGTGTTCAATGGGACGCTCTGCAACAAGACTACCAAATTCTCCAAATATGCCATCCATAATTTTATACACTTTTGTATGCAAAGCTTTTTTTACGACAAGATACTACTATTCTATATATCACATCAACTCATCTATAACGTTTAACAATACAAATATTCCTTTATATAAAGGTAAAACATCATGTCTCTATTCTCAACTTTAGATTTATTCACTAAGTATAAATGCTTTCGAAATTGAGTGATTTAAACGAGACTGGTTTAAGTTTCCTTTGGTTACTAATGTGTCCCAATGCAGTAATTAAATATGTTGATTATGTAAATTATTTAAAAAAAAACAAAACAATTTTAGAAATTTATAAAGAAAAACCAAGAAAAAACTTTTCCATGGAAAATGGCTCAATTCAAAGGTATCTGGGACTTAAAAATACATATATTTTCTTCATTTCTCTTTCCCTTTTTCATGGCTTTACATGATCTCTGAAGATACAGATTCTTCTTTAGAGCTTTCAACTGTTTCGTCCATTTCCTGTGGTGTGGTGGTGACAGGAGTGTCTGATTGATACATTTGGGAAATATTACATAATTTCACGGAACCAGCTACCAAATTATCACGACATAAGTATTCTACACGGGGTAATAATTGTTCGATATCTCTTGCACAATTTTCAGAGACACTGGCATAGGCAGCAGGGTATACAAGTGCATATCTTGTTCGAGCATCATCCTTTCCCTCATGTATACGGAATTGAGGATCATTAATTAATGTACCTTCAAAACATGGCCCTAACATGGCAGATAATTCTTCTTCTGTGACCCCATCGGCAATATCTTGGATTTTAAACCCTGTATATTCTGCTTCAAATGATGACGAAGAAGAAGATAAGTTAAGCGATGATATATCTGCCGAAACATTAAGTAGTGTTGTCGTTCTCTTAGACTCATATTCTTTAGCCTTACGTTCCTTTTCAGCTTGTTTAAAGGATTGATATAATGGCACAACTTCAGCCAGTGACAATGTTGGTTTGATAGATCCAGGCTCCTTCTTAACAAACACAGATCTCTTAGGCTCAGGATCCTGAGACTCTGCATAGAGGCCATATGATTTGGCTAACTCAACGACAAAATGTCTTGCTGGAGCTCGCATAGGTTTGAAGTGTACACTTCCACGTGTCTTATCATCTAGCAATTTATTTAATACACCAACAATTTGTTCACACCATTCAGGCTGACGTGCATATGTAGATACTGTACTCTCTCCATAAGGTAATTGTAGCTCTTCAAAACTTTGTGCGACATTGGCCAAAGAACGTAACTTATCTAATTCAATACCATTAATACTTGTTGGTTTATCCGAGATACCAAATGCCAATTTCAATTGTTCATGTCTCTTAACAAGTTCACATTCTTCATCACAAGACAATTGAGAATCACCTTTTTCCAACGCTGTACTTGGTTGTGTAGCTGTAGCACCACATACAACTTCTTTGGTACGTCTACCACAGGCACAGTGGATTTTGATCAAAGCAGTGCATGAGGTATCAGGACATTCACTGAAACCATGACATGGTCTTACACAGAAATGATCACACCCGATACGTTTACGATGACATACTTGCTTACATTTTGTTTGACATTCTCCTGGTAAGTGACATTTCTTTTGACACAAATGTTCGCATGTAGATAACGGTTTATTACAAATCTTACCGCATGAAACATCCTTTTGGAAACAGACAGTTCTCACTTTATCAACTTTACCACATTTACATGGTTTAAAAACGGTAGCTGTACACGGAGGACATGGAATATCCGACGGATGACAAGCGTGTTGAACAGGTACATGTCCACATTCAGATTCACCGCGGACAACTTTAATACATGGATATGGACATGGAGGTAATTTGGTACCACACCGTACTGGTGCTTCCACAATGGTTTTACCACAAGGACATACCAAATCGTTAGAATCACTCTCTAAACATGGTGGACATTTACCTGGGTGACATTTACGTTGACATCTATGCTTACCACATGATAACAATAGATTACAGTCTTGTAAACAAACATGTTCAGGTTCTACTAACGTTTCATCAGCAAGATCCGAAGTTCTGAAATGGGTCCTTTTCCTTATTTCTGCTGCAGGTCTACCCGAACAACACCTTTCTGTACATCTATGACGACGACATGACATTAGCGATTCACACTTCAGATTACAACGAGGTTTCTCATGCAGACCACAAGGAACTAAAAATGTACTCTGCTCGCAACTACATTTCATTTTTTCAATACGTATACATGGATCCATACATGGACCGTCATGACAAGTAAATGGACATCTATGTTGACCACATTTTAACGGTTTATCACATTGTGAATCACAGTGGGGGATAGGATCTGTACATTTAGTTCTAGGCTTGGCCAAGTTAACTAATGGAGTCTTACCACATGGACATGTCTTTAGTAATTTTGGTGAGAAAGGACAGGGCTTAACACCCGATTCAGTTGGAGATACAATACATTTCTCAACAAATGAGTGTTCATGACACGAATATTCTACTGTTCTAATCTCATCACATGCATAGACTCCAAATGAGGAGGATTCGGTTGTGACCTCAGAGTCCTCAGATTTGGATTGTTTACATTGGTTAACGATTTTAACATCCTTACAAAGTATCTTGTCTAATTGGTTCGTACCACAATAACATTTGATATTTATACCTTGAGACTCATCTGCCTGTAATGTTTCTGGACATGGCCCACATAATCCCGTATGGCAAACTTTCTTACATCGATGAATTCCACAAGGTAGTAATAATCCACATTTTTCACCACATTGATACTTATGTTTCCCCTTGAACTGCTTTGCCTGAGAACAAGTAATCTCTCTAGTATGTCTACCGCACCTACAACGAATATGTACTGATCTAGTACATTCGGGATGTGGTCCTAGATGACACATTTTGGAACAACCATGGACACAAATATTTGCATCACAAGTTTGTCCACATGAATTTGGATTCAATTCATTTGGTTCTGGGTTAATTACTTTACCACACCAACATGTAGCTCTATTAGCCGAAGGCACTTTCTTGTTAACATTAGAACAATTTGGACACTTCCATGTCTTATCGATAGTTCTTTCAGTAGATTTCAAAGCCCATTCTCGTATACAATCGTAATCAAATACTCGATAACAATGATCACAAGCGTACATTTGACACCTGTAATCCATTTCAACAGTACAAATCATGCATGTGTAGATATCACCTTGACGAATTTCTTCTACAGCTCTATCATAATAAGCCATGTTATCAGTAACATTGGAGTTGTACTCGGTATTATCTTCATCTTCATCAGAATCCGATCTGTTCAAGTCAGAACTTGAGACATCTTGTGTTAAAACTGCAGGAGAGTTGCTTAGTTCTTGATCTTCTTCAACTTCTCTGGGTCCTCCTACGCTCATAAGTTCGACTCTCGCTATTTCACTTACCTTAATTATAGTAGATGGTAAACGGCTGATAGATTTGTTTATACACTTATTAATTCAGCAAATAAATATATATCTTTTAAAATTTCCCTCGTAACAACCTTGCATCTTCCTCTTTTGATGCTTTTCAATTCGAATGCATTCATTGCCAAAGGAACAAAATTTTTTTCCTGCTGCTTTGCCATACAAAAATTAAGTTCGAGGACCAACGTTCAAGTGAAACCAAGAAAATGAACCTATTTAACGAAAAGATCTATATAAATGATTGATGCCCAATATATATTCTATCTCTGTTTTTATATTAAGTGTATGCTAAAAAAATATTATACATGTTAAATTTGATATTTTTAACTCTTTATAAAGTTCTCTCGAAACTGACAGCAAAAAAACCAATACCACCATCTTCTCTTGGTAAGGCTCTGATACAACCTCCTGCAATCTGTTCACAACGTTCTTGGTCATCCCTGAATACTTCTTGGAACTCTGAAACTAGACCTCTACGTGGCCATGTCGGTATAACTGAGTCTCTTTTACTAACAGTCCAACCTTGTTCTTGAACTTTCTTATCCATCAATAAGTCGATCACTACACGCTCATTCTCTTCAGCGTGTATAGAACATGTACTATAAACAATTTTAGTTGCTTGTGGGAAACTCATCGCATGTTTCACTACTTGAAATTGGAAAGAAGACAATTTCGCAAGTCTTCTCTCTAAGGCGTCCTTCTTTGAAACATGTTTTGGCATACCATTGTCACCAATTTCTTCTTCTTCCTCTACTTCCTCTTCTTGTTCATCAGGAATAACGTCATCTTCGTTGTTACTATTTTGTTGTGACTGTGCCTTTCTCCGATTTAAAGAATCAACATATTTCCTACCAAAGATACCACTACCAGAACAACTTGGATCTACAATAAATCCAGTAACACCTTTAAATGCAGTTGGAGTAGCTAATTTTGTAAAATCCCCGACATTGACTTGAATGTTCTGAGAACATCCAGCTATCTTGACCATCTTTTGCAAGATCTTTGCTCTCTCTGGATCCTTTTCAAATGCAAATATTTGAGGCTTAACATCACGTGAATTAGACTTGTTGTCTTCACCACCAAACATATAGGAAGCGACATGTGTAGTCTTATTACCTGGGGCAGCACATGCATCAATAATAATATCCTTAGCTGTTGGGTTCAAGATTGTAGCGGGGAAACATGAAGCACGATCTTGAATAATAATCTTCCCACGTTTATACAATTCATGTGATGTTATCTTGTCATGTGGATGAATACCAAACAAATGAGGAACAAATTCATCATAATATATCGTTCCTGCTTTAATATCTTGCCAACGATCAACTCTAGTTGGGAATTTTCTATTCAATTCAGCTAGGACAGATTCAATATCATGTTCGGGACATCTCAATGGATTGATTCTAATCCATCTTACAGGTGTAACATCATTCTCCAAGTCATCTTGTTCGAACAATTCGGACAAACTCCGAACTTTTAATTTCAATTTCAATTTCACCATCTCTGCCTTTAACCTTGTCTTAAATTGTAAGACATAGGTCTTGATGGGATGTTTCCCCATCTGAATTCTTTTGGCTTTGGATAATAATAAATCATGACATAATAGTAACAAAGTCAGTCTGGTATACATTGGCTTACCCTTCCGTTTTGGAATCTCATCCAGGATCCCACTTTTCTTCATAACTTTCTCCAGGTAAGGCTTATATTTCCAACATGAATCCAGAATGGCATATATATGCTTCGGATTGCTCTTGATCTTATAGACTTTGCAAGATTTCAAAACGAGCGTTTGTAAAGACCCCGAAATCCGACCTTTAGCATCTTGTTGCTCCATATACTCCAACACCCATGTGGCATCTCTGTAGAAGTCCATATTCTCTCGATAACCGAACCTGTCTCAATCCCTTAAACTCTTACTCTACCAGCTCAGCTCAGCTCATCTTAGCTCATCTCATCTCATGGGGTTTCACTTTTATATGTAAATAGCTTATATGATAAAATATCCAAAAAGTGAAAAATTTTCCAAAAGAGAATTTCGGCCGAAAAGTCAAAAAAACGAAAAAATTCAATTTAGACTAAAAACAGACAGTCAACTTTCATTAACTCTGTTTACATATTACAGAAAGAAGGTAGAATTGGTTATACATTGAACCAATTCCATTCGTAAATCGAATTAAAGTATCAATAACAGATATTCAGTGGGTTTACAATACACTTGGATATACATTACATACATATATTCTGTGCTTTACTTTTTTTTTTGTTACTGCCTTTCTATAATTCATACATTCCGGTTTTTAACAATTGCACACACATACATAACAACAATTTTAATTATTTGAATAATGAGTACTGTCGAGAATACAGCTGTGAAACGAGAGCTGGAAGATACCTCCGAAGAAGGTATAGCCTCTAATAGTAATGGCGGTCTGATGAAGAGACAGGTCATTGTTCCTGTTTCAAAACCCCGTATACATTACACACCTCTTAAGACCGGTCTTTGTTATGATGTTAGAATGAGATACCATGCCAAGATATTCACCTCGTACTTTGAGTATATCGACCCACATCCAGAGGATCCTCGTCGTATCTATCGTATCTATAAGATCTTAGCGGAGAATGGTTTGATTAATGACCCTATGTTAAGTGGTGTGGACGAAATTGGTGACCTTATGTTAAAGATTCCTGTCAGAGAGGCTACAAGAGAAGAAATTCTAGAGGTACACTCAAAGGAACATCTAGATTTCTTGGAAAAGACTGAAAAGATGTCTCGTGAGGAACTTTTGAAAGAGACCGAAAAGGGTGATTCTGTTTATTATAACAACGATTCTTTATCGAGTGCTAAATCTTCATGTGGTGGTGCCATAGAGGCATGTAAATCTGTCGTTGAAGGAAGAGTGAAAAATGCTTTGGCTGTAGTGAGACCACCAGGTCATCATTCAGAACCAGAATCTTCCGGTGGATTCTGTTTATTCAGTAATGTTGCCGTGGCTGCTAAAAATATTCTTAAGAGTTATCCTGAGAGTGTTCGTAGAATTATGATTCTGGATTGGGATATTCATCATGGGAATGGTACTCAAAAGGCATTTTATGACGATGACCGTGTATTATATGTATCATTACACAGATTCGAACTTGGAAAGTATTATCCTGGGACAGTTCATGGCCAATATGATCAAACAGGTGAAGGTAAAGGTGAAGGTTTTAATTGTAATATTACTTGGCCAGTTGGGAACGTTGGGGACGCCGAATATATGTGGGCTTTCGAACAAATTGTAATGCCTATGGGTCGTGAATTTCAACCCGATCTAGTGATCATTTCCTCAGGTTTTGATGCTGCAGATGGTGATACCATTGGTCAATGTCATGTTACTCCTAGTTGCTATGGTCATATGACTCACATGATGAAGTCTTTAGCAAGAGGCAATTTAGCTGTGATCCTAGAAGGTGGTTATAATTTGGATTCTATTGCAAAGAGTGCCCTTGCTGTGGCAAAAGTTTTAGTTGGTGAACCACCTGATGAATTACCCGAACCTACAAAGGATACTAAACCAGAAGCTTTAGAAATGGTAGATAAGATTATTAGATTACAATCTAAATATTGGAAATGTTTCAAACGTAATTGTGGGAATGCTGGTTGTGATTTTAAAGAACCAATCACTGAAACTATTCTATCGAAAAATTTCCCTCTACAAACAGCTATTCGTCAACAACAATTACAAAACTTATTACTAGATAATTATAAATTTGTTACATTACCATTAGTAAATCAAAAATTATCTGAAGATACAGTCTTTTGCTCTCAAAACGTCTATGATGCTTCTACTTTGGTAGTAGTGGTTCATGACACCCCAGATATATGGGCCGCAAGAAATGTTATCACAGGTACAATCGAACCTTCTTCATCAATCATCGTTGATAGTGGATTACAATTTATTAAATGGGCTGTCAAAAGAAATTATGGACTTATTGATATTAACATTCCACAATCTCTCTTTGAACAAGATAATTACTCTGCAATGATCACAGCACAAGAAGTGTTACTGTACCTATGGGATAATTACATTAAATTTTCAACAAATGTTCAAAAAATAGCTTTTATTGGTATTGGTGATGCAAGTTCGGGGATTATTCATCTAATGGGTCACAGAGACACTAGAAATAGCGTTAAAGCAATAATATCGTTTATTGGTAGCAAACAATTAAAACCTTTGGTTCCATTAGTTGATGAATCGTTAACAGATTGGTACTTTAAGAATTCTTTAGTGTTTTCCGATAAGAATCATTCATGTTGGGGGGATAACGAAAATAAGAAACCTCGTAAGAAATATGGTAGAGTATTGAGATGTGAGACAGATGGGATTAATAATATAGTAGAAGAAAGATTCGAAGAAGCTACAGATTTTATACTTGATTCCTTTGAAGAATGGAGTGATAGTGAGTGAAATTAATCGTTATCATCGTATCCAATTATCATCTTTTCATCTCTCAATCATAACTGCATCTTTATTATTACAACTACAAATGAACTCTCCGCATACCTAATACGCATAATCAATCCCTATTCCAACAAGACAAATATATGTATATAAAAAAATAGTATCTTCAATAGATATATGTATTAAAAATATAATATTTTATACATTATGAATTTAAATCGTCATATGAGCCAGCATTATATTTAACGACTAATTATTACAACCCATAAGAGAAAACTAGAATGAGAAGGAGGGAATTTATAACACTTATTTCTAAACTTTATTTACAATTGCATTACCTGATAAGAATGTTGGCTTTGCAGGTTTCTTAGGTTTTAACCTTTCTGGTTTAGGTGGAACAATTGGTTTGGATTTGACGTTTGGAGCTTGTTTGATTACCTCAGGTTCTTCTTTCTTAGTTGACAGTTTATCTTTCGAAGTTAACTTGTTACCTGATTGATTCAATTTATCTCTCATTTTTTGCCTTAACATTTCTTTTGTCTTTATATTTTGTAATTTTTGTTCTTCGCTCATCTTAGCTGGTTTATCTTCTGTCTCTAATTGAATATTTTGATATATAGTTGACTCTCTCAATTCTTCAGCAATTTTCTTTTTGGGTTGGGCATGCTTTGGTACTGTTGGAGGTTTATTAAAGGCTTTGATATTATTAGCAATAGATGGACTATTATTAGTATCAACTTGAACAATTTTCTTATTATCTGTCACTTCATGAATTTCATTTTCATCACCAAATAAGGAATTATTTTCCTCAATTCTTGATGGTTCTATAATCTCTTTATTTTGTTCGTATTCCTTTCGAGATGACTCAATGGCCTTTTTAATCTTCTTTTCTAAATCAATTTCATTTTGATGTTTTTCAGAAGTTGATATAATTGGATCTATTTTATTGTATATTGGTGCTATATTAGTTTTCCTTCTTGGAGGTAAATTTATCGTTTCTAATATTTTATCTTCATCTGAGCTGCTCTCATCACTGGATGATGTAGATACTGGTGACAATACAATTGGAGCCTGTATATTATCTGAAACAGATTTAGAAAGACGTAATTTATGATTCCTATCCAATGTTTGTACACTTTCATTAATGTAACCTGGTGAAGTATTGGCATCATGAGCCATCACAGAAGGTAAATTATCAAGAGTTCTTGTTTGGATCAACTTATTACGCAATTCATCCGATGTAGCTACATATGTTTGAGGGATTTTAGATATTTGTATTGGAATATGCTGTTGTTGCTGTTGTGCCATTTGAACTGCCATATGCTGTGCTTGCATTAAATTCTGTGCATTTATATTTTGACCCATTATATTCAATTGTGGCATACTAGCAACATGAGGTAAATGACTTCTAACTGCATAAAAATCTTTAATTGGACATTGTACCCCTAATAATTGAGATGCACGTTCTGTTACTTGATAAATATTAGGTCTTTCAATTGGATTTACTAATAACATCCATCTAATAAGATTTTTCAAATTTTCACTATATTGTGGGAATGGTGGGAATTCATATCTAGAGTAAAGAATTGCTGTTTCACCTCCTTTTTCAAATGGTGTTGTATAATAACATAATTTATATAATAAGACACCTAATGCCCAAATATCTGATTTTTCATCAACTGGTAAATTTCTATAAAGATCAATCATTTCAGGAGATCTATATTGAGCTGTTGTATTTTTTAAAATATCGTGTTCAACGTATGCCATTTCTTGTTGTGAAGAAGGGGGTCTAATTATTCCTGAAACAGAACCAAAATCACAAACTTTATATTCATTTTGACTTGATATTAAAACATTTTCTATCTTAAGATCACGATGAATTAATGGTGGATTTAAAGAATGCATTGCAGCAACACCTTGTGAAATTTGTAAAATTATATTAAGTACTTCAAATTCTTGTAATCTATTTTGTAATCTTGTATTCATAAAATCAATCAAACCGCCCTTTTCACAATATTCCATTAATAAAAAGACTTCATATGAACCATTTTGATAATGTGATTTAGCTGCATGAGAATCAATATATGATACAACATGTGAATTATTTCTTAATAATTTCATTGCTTCGACTTCTGCTCTAAGAACATTTAAACTTCCTTTATCTGGTACAACAACTCTTTTAACACATGCAAAACTTGAATGGATATAATCATCAGGTTTAGATAATTCACAACTATATATTTGAGCAAATCCACCACTTGTTAAATATTTAATAATGCGTATATTATGTGATCCCACAGTTAAAGTAGTACCTGGTTGATATTTATCCAATTGAGGTTGATTCATTTTATTTTAATTGATATATGATTAAAAGTTATAATGTCAATTTTAAAAGACAATGGATCCACAAAACAACTGTTAAAATCCAATTTCAATGGAAAAAAAATATATATATACAACAACTGGATATTATTAAGTTAATGCTTTCAAAGTACACTATATCCAAAAATGACTAAGCCTTATAAATATATCAATCAAAGTTAATAGGGATAGTATTTAAAAAGTTAAACCTTTTTTTCATATATTATTTCCTAAAAAATACTTTGTATATATATTATTCTATTATTACATACATTTTCTAATCAAAATGTGACTTCATTCGTTTTTTGGTAAATATTTCCATGCGCCGCTACTAAGAAAATACAGTACAAATCAAATATCTTGAAAGCCACGAAAAAAAAACAAGATAATATCATTACACACGACTAACATAATATTCAATAAAGTATAAAAATTGTATATTATATTTCTCAAAAAAGATATTTATTTTATAGTTATTGATAGCCTATTCGATATCTAGAGTTAATATATATACATATTCTTAATATTGATAGGAAAAGATTGGGTATTAGTCGAAAAAAATTAATTAATATGTTTTTTTTTCTTCTACAAATAATACATATACTGTATATTTCAAATGAAACCTTTTCTACGTCAAAGACCGTCGACAAAAAACACAGATCCGAATCTTTTAGTTATTAAAACAAATAATACCAAAATTCAACACTATATAAACAGGTACAATTAATAAAATAAAGTATTTAGCAAAGGTCACGTGACAACAAATAAAAATAATGAAATACATAAACAATAAGTGGGATTTTCATTAATTTTCGGTCCCTTGGCCCAGTTGGTTAAGGCGTGGTGCTAATAACGCCAAGATCAGCGGTTCGATCCCGCTAGGGACCATTGTTAATAATTTTTTTTTGAAAAATTAAAACGGTCCTTCGTACAAAGTGAGGACGCTGTGTCCTCTCTCTCTACATTATTGCACCAGTTGTGTAACAGTGAAGTATGAATTTTTTTTAAATAGGTACAACAGCATAACGGTAATGTTTTTGTAAATAAGGGATACCTGTAGATTATCTCTCTATCAATATGAATGACATCATGATTATGCAAAGAAAAACAAAACAAAAGTTTATTTTGAACAGTGCATATGTTTCTCTCCCCGAGAAATGAGAATGGGTATGTAAAAGAGACAAAGAAAACTTTACAGAAAAGCGAAGGGGAGATAAAATAAGTGACAGTCACACACACACACACGCACACACAGAGACGACACTACTCAAACTCCGATTTTTGAAAAGAGAATATGTACAGTCACTTCTTAATTTTTAAAATAATATTCGATTCGAGACTTTAAGAATTTTCTAATCTCGAATGATGTAATGATTATTACAAATAAGGGAGGTGGGGAGCGACAGAGAGAGAGAGAGAGAGAGAGAGCATACATTCAAGTCATATTTCTACGTACTTATACACACTGATAAAGTATATGAACTAAACTATTGGAGATGACAGCCGTACGACCAAGCCCTATGCGCATCAAAAAAAAAAAAAAAAGAATATTAGAGTAATTTCATATAGCAACAAATAGGGGTCTCGAACATTCTTGGGGTACAGTTTCATAGTTTTCCACTACAGTTCTAATATGCACCCAATTTTTTTTCTTTATTGATTGAAACAATGCTTGTTACTAATAGAAGTATGACGTCGAGAAATACTTTTTTGGGGGAGGAGGGCATCTGCTATGCATTAAAAACTGAAAAAAAGAACAAAATATGAATAACGTTGCCGTGTAATTATTTAAAAAGACAAAGAGACTGAGCGTCGTTATACCAATAATTTTGAGGGTTAGAAACCTCTATGCTGTGTAATTACTTTTACTCCCGTGCATCATATGGCTAAATAAAAATTTTAACTCCGGTGTAGTTACATATA
The DNA here is from genome assembly GCA_030571355.1 of Maudiozyma serrabonitensis. Classification (NCBI taxonomy): domain Eukaryota; kingdom Fungi; phylum Ascomycota; class Saccharomycetes; order Saccharomycetales; family Saccharomycetaceae; genus Maudiozyma; species Maudiozyma serrabonitensis. The sequence continues at coordinate 25,884 of JAJLXS010000047.1, read as the reverse complement.
TACACGCAGAGTTATGTTCTTATTAATACAAAAAATAATTCGGATTTTAATTTTTTTACTCCAATTGATTATTCTTCATCTATGAGAAGCAAACTGATTTTTTTTTTACTACAACTTACCTTCTCTCGCTTCCCTTTCCCCTTTTCAAACACACTTCCACTGGGTGTCTCTTCTTTGTATATCGTTCTCCTTTGTTTCAATAATTAAAGAGAACAATCGCCGACACTTCCCCTAAAACAAAAATATGTATCTAACAGAAATTGATAAGTTTATTATATATCGACAAGCTTAGTTAGGAAATAGAGTTCCATATGCACGTTTTAAGGCACTTCTACATTCCTAAAGAGGTAACCACAGGCCTCCCCTAAAAATTAGTTCTCTGTCTGTGTGTCTGCGTCTGTATATCTTCATAGAATAAGAGATCCTTTTTCACTACGGGTAGTTCCCCTCTCCTCACACCCATTCTGTTGACACCACACACACACACACACTCTCTCTCTCTCTCCCCAAAAAACGTCCATACTAAAGACACAGAAAAGTATTTAAAATATTTAAAGGGAAGAAACACAAAAAGAAAGAAATCTCCCTTAAATTAAGATACAATACAATAAATTAAATTTAAATTTTAACATGATGGATAGTTCTCTCTCTCTCTCTCTCTATGTATTTCCCCTCTTTACAGTGAGTAATTTAGTAATCACAAATATTTTGAGATTTGTAAAATATTTATAATTTAGTTTTAAAGGTAATAAATAATAAGATATATAAATATATTGAGAATAAAAGAAGGTAAAAAACGAAGGTTTGATATATTCCTCTTTCTCTGGGCTATTGAGGTGAATGTGTGCGTTCTTTTTTATTCATTTATTTGGAAGGTAAAGAAATTTTATTTTTATATATACACACACACACATATATATATATATAAAGGACAGACCATTTGATTATAATTTTTTATTGTAATTTGTTTTATTTTATTTTATTTTATTTTAAAATCTCTCGAATTTTTAATTACTATTATTAGGCTGACAAGAAATAATAATAAAATATCAAAGTGCTCTTTTTATATTTTTTTTTTTTTTAGTTTTTTAAAATATGGAATTACAACAACCTCCACCGAAATATTCAACTTTTAGTTTTGATTTTGAAAATGTTAAATTATCAAATAGTCCACAAGATGATTATCAAAGAATTTTTTTTGCAACATTATTCGAAAAATATTATTCAGATAATATTAATGATAATGAAGATTTAAAAAAAAAATTTTCAATTAATGATTTATTTAATCAACAATTAAATATTAAATCAACTACTTATAGATCATCAATTGCAAAAGATCTTGAAAATCCAAATTATTTAACTGATGAAACAAATATTAAAAATTTAAAAATTAAAGAATTTGAAAAAATTTCAAATAATAATAATAATAATAATAATAATAATAATAATACTGCTACTGAAATTAATTCAAAACAATTTAAAAGAAAATCTTCAATTAAAAAAGATAAAGGTAATGAAACTTTAAAATGTTTTGAATATAAATTTCCGGATTTAAAAATTTATTTAGATGAATCAAATGATAATAAAGAAATTAATAATAAAAAATTTATTATTACAGAAGAAACTTTAAAAAAAATTCCAATTGAAATTAAAAAAAATTTAAAAATTAATGAAGAATTTTGTTTAAGAAATATGTTAGATGCAAATGTTGTATTTAAAGATTTATCAATAAATGAATCAACAAATATCTCATCTTCATCTTCATCAGAAGATGATGAAACTAAATCAATTACACCAAAGGATAATATTAATGTTGCAATGAATACTTTAACAAAAAATCAACAATTTAAAGTAACTAAATTAGATCATAATGATGCATCAAATAATAAACTTATTAGTAAAAATAACACAGTTTTATGGGAATATGATACAGGTTATGTATTTTTAACAGGTATTTGGAGACTTTATCAAGATATTATTAGAGGTTTAATTCTTTGTGATAGAAGAAATATTTCAAATGAACAAAATAAATTAATTAAAGATAAATGTATTCGTGAATATGAATATATTTCATCTTTTGCATTTTATGAATCAATTAATTTAAATATTGATGATAAAGATGAAAATTTAAATTCAAATATTTCACAATATCAAGATTCAAATGGTAAACAAAGAAAAAGACGTTCAATAACAAATCCAAGTAATGCAAATTTATCAAATATTGGTATTCAAATTAATGGGAAACAAAAGACATCAATTGATGGTAGTAATAAAATTAACTATTCTGATTTACATTGGAATGAAATTTCTGATACTTTATGTGAAATTGTTCGTAATGATTTTAAAAATCATTTAATTAATGATCAAAAAATTCCAATTGAAAATATTAATGTTGATGGTAAAAATATTAATGATTTAGGTAAAAGAATTCGTGGTGGTTTTATTAAAATTCAAGGTACTTGGCAACCAATGAGAATTGCAAGAAGAATGTGTTTTAGATTTTGTTATCCAATTAGATATCTTTTAACTCCTTTATTTGGACCTGATTTTGTTTTAGAATGTGAAAGATGGTATAAAGCTATTGAATATCATGCTGAAAAAATGTTTGAAGAAAGAAAAAGAACAGGATTTGTTGGTCCAATGCGTTCAAAAAGATCAATTAGAAAGGTTAATAATACTCCAAAAAATTCTAATACTTCTTCTCCAAAAGGTAAAAGAAAAGCTTCTTTTACCTCATCTTCTAATATGGAACCTGATACTAAAAGACCAACTTTAAGAGATCCATTTTCAAATAATGGTATAATTTTAACACCAACTAAAGATTTAGTAACTACTGCTCCACCTATAACACCAAATTCTTCAAATATTAATAATAATAATAATAATAATAAAAATATTCCAAGAGTTTATATTGCTAATTCTAAACAAAGAGGTACTCAATCATTACCTTCAATTCAAGGTATAATTAATAGTGTTCAATATATTTCACCACCAAATCAAAATTTACAAATTCAAAATAATAACAGTGGAAATTATCCAATACAAGGTAGAAATTCTGTTCCAAATGTTCATTTTGCACCTTTTGGTCAACAAATGCCACATTATCCAACTCAACCATTAGTTCCTCAAGTTATTAATCAAAGACAACAACATAATTATTTACCTCCACCATATCAAACAACAATAATGAATCCAATTAATAATAGAATTTCAATAGATCAATTTAGATCACCAATAATGAGTACAGAAAGATATAGTAATAATGGAAATTTAATTCAAAGTCGTAATTCAACAAGCAATCAAAGTAGTAATCAAAATAGTAATTTAACTACACCACAAACTCCTGACGTTAATATTTTATCAGCTGCTACAAATCTTTATAATACAGGTGGTCATAGATATTCTTATCCACCAAAGATTAAAGTATCTCAAATTGAACCAAGTAGTAAATATGATTTTGCTCCAGATACACATATGACATATATTGGAACTCCAAAATTAAGTGATGTTCCTCATCCTCATCCTTCAACATTTTCTACTATTGCTACCACAACTACGGCTAATCATGTTCCTCGTAGTTACAATAGAGAATTACCAAGAATTTTTCCTCAAGCATATATATCTGCAGCTCAGTATCAAATGCCATTACAACCACAAGTACAATATCAATCATATCCACAATCTCATCCCCAACACCAACAACAATATCAACAACCACCTCCACCTCCACCACAACAGCAACAACATTATTACCAATATCAATTTCAACAACCACGTTGATTTTTATTTCGTTTTGTTAATTTTATTTTTTTTTTTTAAATCTTCAGTGACTTTTGTTAAATTAATTTTGTACATTACCAATATTCTTCTTTTTTATTGTTAATATTCTTCCATTATACTACTACTACTACTACTACTACTACTACTACTATTATTATTATATTCTTACCTTTTCATCATCATCATCATTATTATTATAGTTTACACATAAACTTTTTATATACATTAATATAACAATATATCGACATTTCTTTAATTATTAATACAATAATATTCTTTTTTTTCAAATATTTAAAGTTCTGAACGTCAAGAATCTCCAAGTTGAAAGCTTCCACACAGTAGAACATTTCTATTGACGAAACCTTCTTAATTTCTGTCACCTTTTCATGTAATTTCCAATTAATTTTCTTATTCTAGCGAGATATCTGAAAAATGCATAGAGTGAAAAATCAAAAAACAAAAAATTAATTTCATTTGTACACATATAATAAAGGAGCTCATCTCAAAAAAGGGTTAAAGCTGTTAGAGCATTGGATCAAGAGACAAGAAATATAACGTTCAATATACTATACAATGGCTAGTTATCAATTGATTGAAAATGCTAATTTTGGAGCCAACAATTGGTGTATGAATCTACAACCATTATATCAGCATGGTCTTTTAACAAGTTTAAGTAATGGGGAAGTTCATTTATTAGATTGGAAGACACATAAGACTATAACAAAGATAAAAACTGGAGATGTTCCAATTAATAAATTAAAAATTATTAATAATGATTTCAATAATGAATCATTATTTACTACTGCATCACTTGATAGTGTGAAAATTTTTGATATTAGAAGTAAAAATTGTATTGCTACATTACATAATGATAAAAATTCACCATTTTTGTCCTTAGACTCTAGAGATGATAGATTAGCATGTGGTACGGAATTAAGTGGTGTGGATGCAGAATTATTCATTTATGATATTAGAAATTTTAATGAACCTTCAAGAGCATTAGTGGACTCTCATCATGATGATATTACTGATATTAAATTCCATCCATCGGATAAAAATATACTTTTAAGTGGATCTACAGATGGATATACTAATATATATGATCTAACTGAAGAAGAAGAAGACGATGCATTGCATCAAGTTATCAACTATGCCTCAATCCATTCTTGTGGATGGATTTCACCTAGGAGGATATATACTTTATCACATATGGAAACATTTGCCATTAGTGAACTTAATGATGAATCTGATGAATTGAAAGAACCACAACCATTAGATTTTGGGGATATCAGAGAAAGTTGGAATTGTAATTATGTGGTGGATATATACCCTGGTTATATTGCTACAGGTAAATCTCAGGAAGGTCAAGGTAGTATGTCTATTATACCGTTAGTAGGGGAAACTCCACATATAGAATCATCGATAACTATTAACAATGCTCATGGAGATGATGTAATTAGAGATGTGTTTATCCCATCTCATGAGTCGCAAATGATGTATTCGTGTGGTGAAGACGGTAATGTAAAATGTTGGAAAACTAATACCGGGTCACTAACAATCCCAGAAGGTTTCTGGGATTATTCAAATAAATTTAATGTCTTTGATATCGAAAAAGACTTTGCTATGGATAATAATGATTCGAATTCAGTTGTTGAAGACACTCACAAAAAACATAAAAAGAAATCAAAGAACAAGAAAAACAAAAAAACAAAACATGTACCTCGTTTCACACCATACTAATGATTACCTAATATCATCCAAAATACTCAAACTAATATCCTAATACAGAGATACAGTAAATTCCTTGTTATTTATGTTTATATATGCTTATATATATGACAATTCACGTGACTAAAAATTTCTTTAAACTTTGAAACGCGCGTGAATGGCTTCGGACATACAAAAATAATAATAATAAAGAAAGAGAATTTCAGATTTGTTTATCTTCTACACATCCTATTTAACTATCGATGATCTAAGGTACTATACATTTAGATAAACATTTAACAGAATAGCATATATATATAAATATATCTACAGTATACTCTATTTGTGTATAGAGATATAATATCGTTACGTTCTTATAAGGAACTCTCCAAAAGAAACATATCAACAAGATTATTTTGAATTATGAGTAGTGTTGTCAATAAAGGTGGGACTCGTTTTGCTCCCAAAATGAGGCAACGTAGAACCGCTGCTTCTGGTCTACCTACAGTGGGTGTTGTTGCAACTCCTGTAATTGCCGTACAGACATCGAAGGAAGTTGATGATACTGGAAAAGACGAAATTTCAAAGAGTGTAGTAAATGATAGTGCAACTTTAGTTGCTACTCAAATATCCACTCAAGAGTTAGATGGTGATGAAGGACCATTGGCTAAAGGTACACAAAACGAAGATATAGATCCTAAACAAGTTATAAATACTGATGGGAAACGATTATCCGTTTCTGGCCCGGCTGATAAGCATCAAAGAAGGTTTAGTAGGTTACCATCATTAAGTGGCACTTTAGGGAGTCCATTATTGAAACCTTCTTTAAGTGGACCAAATAATACTAATAGAAGATTATCTACAATTTCCAAAATTCCTAAAAAAAAGAAAATATTAAGCATTAATAAACTATTATCTGAGAATGAAGATGATGCTACTTTGAACGCGATTAAAAAACGTAGGTTATCAAGAACTGCTCCACCAGCTACCAGAAGATCCAAATCAGGACGTAAAAGCAGTGTAGTTTCTAAAATTTTTGTTCCACAGGAGACTAATTCAGATGGAGAAGACGATATTGATACTTTTAAGAATAGTAAAGAGAGGAAAGATTCCATAACGGATACAGTACCTAATGACGGAGAATATTTTGAAACATATCTTGTAAGAAGTATAGATGAAGTACCTGCGGATGTAACAATCACTGATTCTGCTCGTTATTTGGTTGATGAAGAAAATTTCACAATGGAACAACTTTGTAAGAAAACTTTACCTATAGGTCAAATTTCTGAAAACTTTGATAAAGCTAAAAATGCAGAGAAACAAAATCTTTTAAAAAGGAAGGAACGTCGTAATTTAAGGAAAAGAGCAAGAGAAGAATTCAAATCTCTACAGTCGCTAAATAAAGAAGAAGAAGAACTGGAAAAAGAGGAAAGAAAAAAGAATAGAGAAAAATTACTAAATGCTGAAGTACCAGAATTTGGAGCACCTAAAGGTCAGCAAATGCAATTGAAGATTGGTGCTGATGGAAAAATGATTTTAGATGAAGAAACTACTGTGGTTGATAGACACAGAAATGCAAATTTAGAGAATGCACAAAAAGAGAAAGTGGACGAAAATCCATTTGAAAATCTATACAACAATGCTTCCTATGGTAAAGGTACTTACACGGATCCTTGGACTTTAGATGAAATTATTAAACTTTATAAGGCCTTGGCTATGTGGGGCACTGATTTCAATTTAATTTCTCAGATGTTTCCATACAGAACAAGAAAACAAGTGAAAGCCAAGTTTGTTAACGAAGAGAGGAAACATCCAATAATGATCGAACTAGCGCTAAGAGCTAAATTACCTGCAGATTTTGATGTTTATTGTGTAGACATAAAAAAAGAGCTTGGAACTGTTGACGACTTTAACAAAAAAATAGCACAATTGCAAATTGATCATGAAAAGAACATTCAAGAAATTGAAAAAGCAAGAGAAAATGCCAAGATAGAAGATATGAATATACAAAGAGATGGTGACATGGATAAAAAATCTTCTGGTGGTTTCAGACAGAAATATTTAAATACGTACAGAAAATCAGAAGTTGTCCTTGGTACTATTGATGACGTTAAAAAATTAAGAAAGATTAAGGATGAAACAGTTAAGGAAGAAGGAGAAGGAAAGGATGAAGATGCAGATGATGGCAAAGAAGAAGAAGAAGCCGAAGAAGAAGAAGATGATGACGGTGATGAGGAGGAGGAAGAGGATGCGGAGAATGAGGAAGGTGAGATAAACGAAGAGGATTCAAACGAACAGAATTACAAATAGACTCCGATAAAACAATACAATCAAACATCATCATTTATAATTAATGGAACTTAAAATTAAGGCTTCCCTCGTTTATTGTTTTGGTGAGCCCGCCTTCCTATCTAATTGAGGTCAGATGAGATACCATTCTAAAGGAAATTATATGTCTTCCCGAAATAAGTATGCAATATTACAATGATATCGCAACTATATACCTATGTTTAGTACAACCTATTATGTAATATGGTAATAGGTTTGTAACAAAAAGTATGGCCTCTCTTATGCCTATGTGTATTTTAAAAAGGGTATGCGAATTGTTCTTTTAGAGAGGAATCTGACAATAAAAGAATATTAAAGCTTAGCATGTTGGAACATAGAAAGGGCCTTTCTTAACGGTAAATGAAAGACCTCGTCAAACGCGATAATAAGATGAGCTTTAGAGTGGACTAATAACGTAATTAACAGGAAGTTAAATGTATTATCCAGATTAAAGAGAGATAAAGCTATCAACAATATTCTAAGGTGTAGTAGAATTTGGTATATAACATAAAGAATCAAGAAGAACTATTAAATATGAGAAAGGATGCTGAGTCTTACCATGTTAAAGTTCAGATAACATTGTTGGATAATAATGGAAGATGAGCTGTCGTGAACGAATGGAAACGTAATTTTACAGAGTTCCAAACTGACCCCTTGTTTTCATCATATGCTAAATGTATGAAAAGTGAACGTTTGGAACAAAACCAGGAATAATAATTTCACTCGCTTTCCAATACTTACATCATCTTTATATATATATTTGATAGATGAAAGGAAGGAGAAACTTATATAGATTATATACATATAATAAACAAACTGTTCAATCCAATTAACATGTCTACTATTACCAATCAAGGTCTTCACTAAGCTAGAGCCCCGAATACTTCTTCTTCTTCTTCTTCTTCTTCGCGACTTTGAGTTTATGTCAAAGTAGCTGTCTCGCTTTCTTCACTGAAAAATAATAACGTAAATTTCATAACTGGATCATCACCATCTTTTGAAGGAGTAAAACCTTCTATGGAAGTTTATGAACTGGTATAATAGAGGAGCAAAAAGCAATCGAGTTCTGGTGTGTAAACATACTCAACATCTGATTAATCGACAACGGATCAATTTCACCACATATTATTAGAACAATGACCCAGACAACTTTTACGAACACCATCTCTGAAAGAAGAAAAAAATACACGATTAAGATAGAACGTGAAATAAATGATAACTATGTAAAGATCCAAATTAGACCTAATGGACTCCGAAAGAAGAAGCTTATCAATTGCATAATATTTATTGTATTCAATTCTTGGATCATGCTATTCAACCATACATTTTTCGAAAGATTTGCATCATATACTCCAGCAGTTAAATCATTGATAGTACTCATCAGTTGTATGATGCTAAAGAACCCTACGATTGAGACATTGACGATATTTAAAAACTATGGGATTCAAACATCGGATATAAGTGGATATAGTGTGTTACCAGATATGGTCAATAGTATAGTTTGCTCCCCACGGACAATATTTGTCCCAAGAGATAGAATAGCAGATGTTATCATCAATGAGGGATTTGTGAGAGAATGTCAAGTAATCTTTTACTTAGCTGCAATTGTTAGAGGTCAAGATAAATTGAAGTTACTGTTTTCGAAAAATAGACCTAGATTAGTTGATCAAAAAACAGTATATAACTTAGCAAGAAAATGTCTTTATTTGAAACGTGAACCGTTACTGGTAGAATGAGAAAAAAATTAAATTGATACATATGGTTTAAAGATAATACGATCACCGAGCTCCTTAACCATGTTAAATCATTGGAATTTTACATTTAATAATTTTATTTATATTTATAAATGAATTTTAATTATGTTATGATAAATATTTTCCTCCCTAATTTGTCTCTTGAACTCCATTTCCATTTCAAACATTGATTTAGATTTCTAATTTTATTATTCTATTTCTTGCCCTTACTGCATCAAGAAATGTAGAATATGACCAACTTAGATCATTGGCTCCTTGAAGGAACCCTGTATATTTATTAAATTGTTCACTCATTTCACCTTCATGACTCATGTGTTTTCTGATCACCTCGAAGAAAGAATCACCATATTTGAACAAATTATTTAAAGTCATGTTAAAGGCCATTGAATTATATGGGATTGTAATGATCACATCTTTTTGCCAAGGAGTATTAAAATTCTTTTGGAAAAATAAACTCCAAAATTTTGTTTTCCACATGTTAATTACTATTGGTTTTTCCTCGATACGATATGACTCAATTAACTTATATATCAATTCAGCAGCAGCTGTTGTAGCAATAAACCATGGATTACCCTCGCTAGTTTGAACTCCATCATATATATCTTCAGGGTATCTACCTAATGCAACACCAACATTAAGATTACTGATGGGATGATTTATTGGATATATGACGGACATACTTTTCACTAAAGAATACAATGTATTTAATATCCCAGAATCATAAACATCGAATGGGACTAAATGGTTAAAATTACTAGTATTTTGAGAAGGATGGGAGACAATTGATGCCAAAATAACGGCAATATCTAATCCAGATCTTGTATTTAATAAATTGGGCGATTCAACTAAATATCCTTTATATGGATTTATGAAATTGTCCTTGGATAATAAGTATTCGTGAAGGATATGATGTGTATTTTTCAATTGATCTAATAAATCATTATCGTTATTGGGGAATTTACCATGGATGAATTGAAAAGTTTCCCATTTCTCAATAGCTTTATCTAATGCATAGAATTGTACCAGTGTAGTGAAAAAATGACGATCTACAATCTCTTCCCAAAGATCAAAACTACTCTCTTCATAATTTAAGACAATAAATTGTAAATCGTAATATATTAGATCTGATAATATGTCCAATTCATTTGTAAATCTATAACGGTTTTCTGAACTTGAAAAATTTTCAACCAGTAAATCATTCACTTCTAATAATTGTAAATAATTTAAGATAGTTATAACCCGTAGAGGTGGTCCATCATTCTGTGGTCTGCCCCAATTTTCATTAAAAGCAGTACTATCAATATTAAACTTTGGCTCTGCTAAACCTTTGTATTTACCTTTCAAAGAAAAACTACCTGATCTATTTTCTAATCTTTGTAAATCAATTGAATTATTAATATATTGAAGCATAATATCGTGAATCTGAATTTTTTGTTTAGTTTTATCATCGTCCATATAATTTTCAAAATAATCCCAAACCAATGCATTAAGAGTCATAGCACTATCTCTTGTCCATTGGTAAAAATAATCTGGTGAGTTCCTTGATGGGGATGCTGTAAGTACACCTAAGGGGATATTGGCTTCCCAATCCAATTCATTACCTGTAAATTTTATATTCTTTAATATTTTGTTCCTAGCGATTCCTAATTCTTGTGATAACCATTCATCAAATTGTGACGGCTCAATCGTAGATGGTTGTATTGATTTTAATGTTAATACATCTTGCTGATGGAAATTGGTTATAGTGTAATCATTACCTTTTGTATTTGATGTTCCATATAACGAATCATTAACAGTCAATTGTTTTAAATTAATAAATTGTTGTTTTAGAAACAGTAGAATCAATAAAACAAATGTTAATGATAGAGATAAATAATATCTTAAGCGGCTATTTGGAATACAAATAGGGATGAACCTGTTCTCGTTTTTATTCCTTACATCATTATTGTGAGGCTTCAACTTCATTAAACTCATTTCAAATTATAATAAAAAGAAATAGCAGAGGAGGGAAAAGATATGTTGTTTCTTTTTCTTTATTTATGTTATATTATTGTTGCTGTTGCTGTTGTTGTTGTTGTAATTATATTGCTATAATTAGTGATAGTACATATCAAGGCTCACTTCTAATTAATAAATTACTTAACCTTTAAATCAGAATAATTTTTGGTTCTATAATTAAGAAATCAAAAAAAAGGACTTCGACATATATTTGTGACACATAATAACGTCTAATAATTTTACCCAAATACAATGTATCTATCTACACAGAATTAATAGAGAATGTAACTACGTCAAATTAATATTTGAATTAAGGCCGGAAATTGTAAAAGAATTTGGAAGTTTTAGGGTTGCAATGCCCTCCCCCAAAGAAAAAAAAACATTCTCACCTTTGAATGTAAATACTCGACTCTTCTTTTTATTTAGAATTGTAAGCTATTTAGAGATCTTCAATACTTTAAATGAGCTCATTGATATTTATTAATTTAGAGAAAGAACAAGTTATTATTGTATTTTTGTATATCGTGCTTCAAAAATAGCTTTTCAATATTTACTTCTAATACCAAAAACTAAAATTAAAGAAGGCAAAAAAATTAATAGTATATTTACAAATTTTGACAATTTATTAAAAATGTAAAATAATGAACAATTCCATTTCGAAACACTTTGCTGTAATCTTATAGACCACGACTCATGCCCGACTCTTGTTTTATTTTATGTATTACTTTAATATAAACTTTACTTCTTTGCGAAGATGCGTCACACTCTTCCGACGCTAAACAAAACCAATTAACAAATAATTAAATTTGGCACTGTTTTCTTAAAGTGAATTTTGCCTGCCAATTTTTGTTTTTATTTGATGGATACTTGTTTATGTTAATAAAACAACATACAAATACTTCTAAAAATAATAGAAGTTTCAATATCTATTTACTTTTCCATTGTAACAGCAGTCATTTTTAGAGCAGTTCACTACAAACTATTCAAAATTATTTACTACAAAACACGTTAATTGTTCCCAGAAAAATAAGAATGAGAATCAAAGACGCCAAGAATCCTGCATATGCTTTAAAGTTCGACAACATTAGACTTACAGATAGCCCATTAGATGATTATCAAAGAACTTTTTTTATTGCTTTATATCAAAAGTTTTATTCACAAAACTCAATTAAAACCCCTGAAACATCAATAGAGGAGCTTAATCTTAAACAATTAAATATTTCTACTAATGAATATATCGTCAACCCTATCTTTACCTCAGAGAATTTCACAATTTCAAATTTGAACAATTTATTAGATTCTGCTACTGATATTAACAACAATAGCAGTAACGTCGCGGTCAAAAATATCATAAAAAGTGATGAAGGTTCTCAACATAAAAAGCTAAACTATGAACTACTAGACAATAAAATAACAATAAATAAGAACTTAAAAGAGGTAAAATTAAACTGCTGAGAATACCATCTACCGAATTTGAGAGTAAATGCTTCATTGAGGGATAATAGTGAAATACGTTTGAAAAATGAGCAAGAACCAATTTGTTCTTCAGATGATAGACTCGACCTCTCTAAAGCCTCATTAAAGAAAATCCCTGTGTCAATAAAAAATAAGTTACAAATTAATAAAGATTCTTTGAAGAGACAATTGATGGATTGTAGTCTGTCTTTCAATCGATCAGATAAATCTCCAAGTAACCCTGACCTTTCATCAATTGAACCAAATGACTACATTATATGGGATCATACCACTGGATATGTCAACATGACTACTATTTTAAATATTTACCAGGATATTATGAAAGGGCTAATAAGTTGTAAGAGGATTGAAGCTAATGACGAACAGAATGAAAAACTACAAAGATATTGTCGACTAATGTATCACGCTATTATGCCCAAGGATGTGAGGACTTTCGATGACTTAGACGCAAAATGCGTTTCAAGAGAAGATAGTTGCACATCTACCCAATTATCACCGAAAGCAGTACAAAAGGATAATAGTAATAATACTAATAATAGCAACAATGCACTGACAAGTCCTTTAGGAAAATATGATAATACAAAAGATAGTGATCAAAAACCTCGACAGTCAAGAATACGTGTTAAAGTTGAACAAGGCCGCTATACTTCGAATTCAAATTATCATCATTTTTTCACCCCACAAAACTCCCCAAGATTGAACAATATTTCGTTTAAGAAATTTGTAACCAATTTAGTTAGAAATCACAATATACCGCCCTGGAGAATTGTTTTCGCAAATATGAGTTATCCTATTTTGGTTCAGAATATCATCCAAGGCCCAAAAGAGACTCAAGGAATGTGGATACCAATTGGAGTAGCAAGAAGGATATGCTCTGGGTTTTGTTATCCAATTAGATATTTCCTGGTTCCACTTTTTGGTAACGATTTTGTTACACGTTGCCAAGAAAGAATGTCAATCTTTCTGATTACGTGTAATTCTTTCACCATGAAAAAGGTTTTAAAATCGCCCCAAAATAAAACAAACTATGAGAAAAAACCATCAAATTCACAAAAAACACCAACAAATTCACAGGGTGTGACACCTATTTTTGTATCTTCCTGTTCTCCATCTTCTCTAATAAGAGGGAAGACAATTGTAATAGATAATAAGCTCTCAAGGAAGAGGCAACGTACCCCCCAAAATCAACCAGTATTGAAATCGTTTAAAAAGAATTGTAGAGATAAAAAATCAAAAGGTCCTATTTCCCTTGAGAGTAATTGTACTGAAGCTAAAGTTAAAAATGACAATGGGAATAAAGTTACTAAGCGTCACACTCCCCAGCAGGTCAATGTGAAAAGAGAAGCCGTACGGACTACACTTACCGCCGATGCTAAAAGTAATCATCCTTAAGTTAAATTACCATCTATTCACAATCTAATAGATAATCTCTCTGGCATACATAATGAAGTGCAAAATCATACTAGAGTTGACTCCAAGGTAAAATTCAATCTTGATCAGAAAGAACACTTGGAGTCACCTTTTGCTCCTCGAAGTAGTCCAAAACAATTTCTGACGAGACAACAAGAATTCCTCCGAGATAATAAACTCCAAGCCTCAACTGAACTAGAAAAAATATACAATTCTCCTGTAAATTTCGATCGTTCGTCAATATCTAGTCTTTCCAGCAGCAATTTATCTCCATTACAATATTTAGATGTAACATCTTCCTTAAGACCAGAAGATAGTTTAAACTCTTCATTTAATGACTGGAATTCATTTGGCGGTGAAGCTCAAACACTTAGAAGTGGTCAAACTCACACATACAGTATCCCTGTATCAAATGATAAGAGTTGCGATTCAAATATGTCCATAAATAATAAATCTATCACTTCTGATACAACCACGCCACATTGTCAACTTAATCATAATATTTTATTTTCTACTCATCCTCCCCAAATTCAGAGTCGAGGACATACCTCTTCTGCACAGGCTCAATTGGATAGTACCATGGGACCTCTCAAGTATACACGACAAGAGCAACATCTACATTTATCAACCTTTGCACAATCATGCCCACGACTTTATCAGATATCAAATCCAATATCCCAACAATCGTCATTACCAAAAAGGAATAGTAACTATGTACTTGATCAGCCAACAACGAATACAATAGATACGCATGCAACAATTTTGCATGGTCCAATATTAGAACATCAAATAGCTCTTCAGCAAACCTTCGAGCAACAAAGTCGTAATTTACAATTGACACAATCATATAATAATGAATTACTTCTGGATGCATATCGAAAATTGGAACAGGGTATAGGAAGAACACAAACATCAAATCAAAAATGATACAATTCGACTAAGTTTTGCTCCGATTTATTTATATCGCACTTGATAGAATTATTCACTTTTTTAGAGTTAAACTTTTAAAAAAAAATATGTAATATGTAATTTGAGGATCAGAACAAAAGAAGAGGTGAGCTCCTCCAAAATTACGAAGGGTTGTTCATGAAAGTCCTAGGTATTGTCGATAACTCAAGTAAATATAAACGGATGTGTGGTTCATATTTCCAAATTATATAAGGTATTTCAAAAAAGACTAAAAATACATGAAAAATGACTTAAATACAACTAAAGTAGTCCACGTTAATTTAAAAATGATATATATATATATATAAAGAGTGTTTTAATAAATATCATCTCTAGAAGCATGGCAATAATTATCTGAAAGATAAATAAAACGTGATGTCAAATTTATTCTTTCAATTCAAAATTAAACAACTGCAGTTATATTATGTTTTGAATTGTGATTCAACCACTACGGACAGGCACTAGGTATTTCAGAAGTTGAGTAAAGCCATAAAAATAGTGAAAAACTAAAAAAAAAAATTGATCAACGTTGTATGTCATTTGTATAGGTTTAGTTAAGTGCAATGTTCAATTAAATATGTTACGTATATGAAAAAATGAATTTCTCAATGATTATTCACCATGAATGATTTCAGAAAATAGAAAAAGTTAAGTGCCCATGAATATAGAACCTAATTTCAAATTGAAAGATATCTTACTACTTATCGTGGAGCATTAATTGCTTGGTAGAGGGGCACACTATTATGTGACACAGTATTAAAAAAAATTGTAAAAAGAAATTGCTTTCACTCGGAGTTGAACCGAGGATCTCCACATTACTAGTGTGGCGCCTTACCAACTTGGCCATAAAAGCTAATAATTTCTGTTTTCAGAAAAATATCTGTTTACCAAAAACAACTTAAAATTTAGAACTCAATATTTTTATTTCTTCTTTTCCTGTCAAAAAGGATGACCAACCCGACTTTGTTACCTTGGAATAAGTATATTTGATTTTTAAAGTATGATTGCAGGATTCCTCGAAGATTTATATTCAAAGGGGGATGAGAAAAACGGTTGGAGATATGACGCCAATATTGTACAAAAGTTAAATATTTAAATATATACCAGAAACTGAGGGTAACATATTGTGACACTTGCTCCAAAAATAATTATGGCATATATAAAACCAATATTGTAAAATGAAAAATAATTAAGTCTATATAATTGTTGGAAATTATATAACAGTGTGACACACAGTGATCTTCGTACAATGCGATATTACTGTGAAAATTTTTGTATATAAAGGAACCCGTTTTCCAAATTATGTAGAATTATATATTACACTTTCTCATCTCTCTCTCTGATAGGAGGGAGAGGAGCTCTGCTGCAAGCAACGGACACATAGTCCTGAGCTGCAGTAAAT
>JAJLXS010000046.1:0-102285 GCA_030571355.1 Maudiozyma serrabonitensis | reverse complement strand
TTATTATTTTACAATGATGGCCTTTATATATGCCATAATTCTTTTGAACACTTCACCAGCATAGATGGCTGGTCTTTTTAATTTTTATGTTTTGTTGCTGGTCTTTTACAATTGCTGGTTTAAATCCGTTATTGCAAATTATCTCTTTACAATATTTTTGGACTAAGTGTCACTATAAGTTACCCTTAGTTTCTGACAGAACATGTCCTTTATTGCACCAGATATCCGTGGTGGCATATCCAGGTGCACTCGGCAACCGATGTCAAGGGTTTGCTCTGATTGGTCGCGATTGATCTGCGATGAGTAGGTGCTTGTTCAATGAGTCCTTCCGAGTGTTATGCTCCTGTAAATTACTTGTGTGTTAAGGGTGCTAATGTCCTAGAATAAAGTATCAGTAATGCTCAATCGGGTTTACAGATCTTATTTGTATGATAATTCTAATTACAGAGGTTATCATCTAGAAGGAAATTGTCAACAATGTTTGGTTAATACCAATTTTGTTAATTTTGGCAAAGTTAAATAGTTAATCTTGGCACATGTTTTTCAACAAAATATGGTTTCGTGGTCTAGTTGGTTATGGCATCTGCTTAACACGCAGAACGTCCCCAGTTCGATCCTGGGCGAAATCAATTTTTTGGAATTTTTTTGCTTGGTGTGAGATATCGAACACTGTAGCTTCTGAATCTCAGAGGCGGGTAATCTTTAACTGAAGATTACTACTATACTATTCTTCAGATCACGGTATTGTACAATAATTAGAATTATCTATATTTTTATTATTATATGTTGTTTATACAAGTTATGTATCTTACTTCTTACTTACTTTTCTAATCTACAATAGAAGCGAGAAACGGTAACTTCACTTATATGCCATTACTGACGTCCCCTCATTATATATCTATATATATATCCAGTGCCTATCATTCTTCACCCCTAGTCTTAGATGAGAACCACTTTGGTTCTATCATCTACTTTGGCGTCGGGTAACCATCTATCATAGAATATTGTCTACTCAAGTTGATATCATTAGTTGATTCAAATGGTTATTACGTTGTAATTAATTAATTATATATAAATATTAATTCTTTAAGGTATAGATAACCAATCGCCCCTAATATAGTTGAGGTAGTTATGATGCATAGATACAACACCTAGTGACTCCTATTTTGCGCCCATTTGCTCCATTGGATTTTGCTCGATAGTTTGAAGTTGTCTAATGATGAATTCCACATTTAACGAGATGTTTGTCAAACTTGCCTCTGAATTTGGTACCATTGTCAGTAATTATTGTAAGTGGTAATCTACATCTTTGAGAACCACTTTATATATAATTAACTCAACACAATGTAAAAATTTAAATACCGAAACTATTTATAAATAGCCAACAATTAACTTAACGATGGAACAAGATTTTTCACTTAACAAATATTAAATTACCTTTCTCCGATGCTTACAAGGGAGCTTACGACGATCTATTTGAATACTGACAGAGTTCATATTTACATATATGTATCATATCTCATTATTTACAGAATAAGACCATAGGAAAAAAATTTAATATAAAAACAACAAAATAACTTAATCATCCCTCACCTATTATTATTTACTAACGTAATATTTTCAAGGTGTAGAGGGTCTGCTTCTAATATATCTAAAACATATAGATATTGTGTCGTAGTTATAAGTACCAGCATAAAAATAGGTGTCGCCCTTCTTCTACACAAAATATATTTTTCTTCATTTTTTTACGCTCAACGCTGACTAAGAAAGACCATCGAGCAAATATAAAACAAAAGACAGATCAAATATTCCCATAAGAAAAGGGCACTATATATAGTGAGTTATTAAAACTTCACAATCTCTAAAGCAAATAATTGACCACAAAATATACCGAATACATAATAATAGCATATCACAGCAACTATGGTGACTACATATTTTGGTGAAAATGATTTAAATAGGGTCTCTTTTCTTAGAACAGAAGAAGAGTTTATCAGACGAACATTAGCATGTGAACATTCTGTATATGTGCCATTTGTAAAAGGTAGTGCTCTTTGCCGTAAAGATGGTGCTAGAACTTCGAATTCCTTATTGACGGTAACATATGGTACTGCAACATCTGCTTTTCAAAAGGTCATCGACAATTACTGTACTGTTCTCAATAAACCGGAATCAAGAATATCGGAGACTCACATTTCTCTCTCTTTTCTAGGTTTGAAACAGGATGACAAAATATCAAGTGAGCATGTTCTAACTTATGGACGTAATGATATTACTTACAGAGGTATCCCATACTATGCAATTGATTTCGATGAACCTCCAAGTGATTTAAAGACTCTATTTCCTGGTGAGAATACTAAATTAGAATTTATAGATAGTTGTTTAATGGACAACTTCCATGCTTCCCTATTTTCTCATGCTAAGATGTATATAGATTGGTTAAGAAATACTAGATTCTGTACAGGTTGCGGTTCTTACACATACCCTGTTGAAGCAGGTACAAAAGCTAAATGTGGCAATAAAGATATGACAGTCAAATGTCACGTGAGAGATGCACGCGTCAATAACTTTTGCTTTCCTCGAACTGATCCGATCGCTATAGTTGCAATTGTTGATGATGCATATGAAAAGATATGTCTCGTTAGGACAAAACGTAAGATCGATGACAAACATGCTTTTTACTCTAATGTTGCTGGTTTTATGGAACCCGGTGAAACTGTAGAAAATGCATGTGTCAGAGAAATTTGGGAGGAAACCGGTATAAATTGTGAACCAAATGATATTGAAATCATAGCATCTCAACCATGGCCATACCCTGTAAATTTAATGATTGGATGTATAGCAAAGGTGAAATTCAATGGTTCTAACGAAAAAGTAAACCTTAATCACGATCCTGAGCTATTAGATGCTCAATGGTTTCAAGTATCTGATCTTGTTACTGCTGTGAAAACTCATAAAAGTGGATTTTTCATGCCTTTTGTTAAAAACTACTATTTACCAGGTAACCAAGCAGTCGCTTACAATATGCTTGAATATGTTGCTCAGCAATACACTAAACAGCATAGTTAATGCCTTAATATTTATATAGTTATGTAAATTGATTAGCCATATACATAGTTGATAGATACAACATATAAAATATGTTTGAGATCATTCTATTCTATCTACGTTATCGGTAAGCTACAAACTAAGTATAACTGTTTTTCCCTAACAATTTCAAAAAAATTGACAGTTTTTAAAAAAATAAAAAAATAACAAACGTTAGATGCGAAATTTAAATTTACCGTTAGAGTTAAACAAAAACAAAATTGCAAGGACTTCGATAAGTTGCTGGTAATAAGAGAAAACACGTAATAAAGTCCAGGTGATAAAGAAAGTATCTGTAGGACAAACAATACTTACGAAATATCGAATCATATTTTGCTATTGGGTCTTTTGTGACGTGTAAAATAACATTATTCGAAGACAAACATTGAATCGGCACGAACTCTAATAACCGAACGGAATATAGAAAATATTGTTAACTCCAACAACTCAATTAATCAGAGCAACGTTTATTAACAAGGTTCTGTGGTTTTGTGTCAAATATTTACTAATTCAACATAGTAATAGAGAATCAATTATTGTAGAATGTCAAGAGTCACTGGTTTAAAGAATGATGTTCTAGTTTCCAATACATCGGATACCAACAACAAAAACTGGAAAAGTCTTCTAAAGACAGCAAAAACAAATAAAATTCAATATTCAAATATCGATAATGATCTATTAAAAGAACATTTTAATCCAAATGCAAATATAATACCAACCGAAAATGCATTTGCAGGTTATAGGATATGTAAAAGTTGTGGGAAACCCATCCTACTAAACTCAATTATAGATCATATACAGAACCATTGCCCCGGATCTACTGGAGGTTCTACTTCCAGTAGTAGCTCCAATATACTGGTTGAGATGGAGAGTGCATCGAAAACACTACCTGGTACCTCTAAAGAAAACAGTGGCAGACCTGTGAATGGATTTTCTGTTACTGGTAATGGAAATAGTGTAAATTCAGAAGGCTCTATGAAAAACAATATATCACAGTCAAAATTAAATGATAATGATACGAGCAGAACTGATTCTAACAAGAATAATACTAGACAGGACGATGATGACGATGATGATGATAACGATGGTGAGGATGACGATGATGATGATGATGACGAGGATGATGATGACGAGGATGACGAAGATGAAGACGACGAGGATGACGAAGATGATGATGATGATGACATAAACTCATCTATGCGAAGTTCTTCGTCAGGTAAAAAGAGACCTCCTCCTATACCAGGTGAGTCACCATCTTCTACCAAAAGATCTAAGATTCATAATAAAAAGAAGAAACAAAGGAATATTAAGCAAAGGAATCCTACAGACAAACATCTGATAGATTTTGACAAGCAATGTGGTGTTGATTTACCAGAAGGTGGATACTGTGCCAGGTCTTTAACCTGTAAATCACACTCAATGGGCGCCAAAAGAGCCGTAGAAGGTAGAACGAAAACATTTGATGAATTATTGGCAAATTACCATAGAGAACATCAAACAAAGATCGGTGCAGCTGCTGAAAAACGTGCCAAACAACAGGAACTACAAAAGATTCAGAAAGCACAACTAAAGGAGCAGAAGGAGCAAAAAAAATTACTGCAACAGAAACAAAGACAAATTCAAAAACAAACTCGAAATAAAGAGAAAAACACAAATACAAATAGGACAAAGGCTTCCTCTAATAGCAAAGCTAATGCAACAAAGACCACAAGTACTTCAATTCCAGTTCTGACGCCTGAGGAAGAAACGACGCAAGTACTAAATGGTGTTTCAAGATCATTCCCACTACCACTAGAGACTACTGTGCTATCGTCAACTAGAGTAAGGACCAAATATATCCGTATGAGAGAAATGTTTGCTTCCGCATTTTCAGTAAAACCTGGATTTACATCGCCAGGTTACGGTGCCATACATTCCCGTGTTGGATGCTTAGACATAGATAGAACAGCTGATTATAAATTCCGCATCCGTATACCTCAACCCGTTAACCCAATAACAGGAACTTCGAATCTCACTCCTCAGCAAATACAAAAATTGCAACAACATAGAATGCTACAGGCACAGATGTTAGCAAAACAACAGCAGGCTCAGGGACAGAATTCCAACCAATCACTTCCAATTACAGCCAACTCCAATAAAATACCAAATAATATACCAAATGTTGGTGTTAGTAAACCACAGACGGATAACAGTACACAAGAAAAGGGATTGACACCCCAGGAGATTCAACTACAACAACAAAAATTGCGTCAGCAACAACTCCAGCAGCAGAAGTTTGAGGCAGCAGCTTTTCATCTTGCAAATGCATCAAAATTGATGCAAAACACGAGCAATGGTGGTTCCCCAGTTGCTGTAAATAATGGGAGTCCAGAACATGATAGCAACTCTTCCAACAAACAGAATTCAGAGGCAGGTAGCCCTAATAGTGGTAGAGTTAACGTTGGACTCGGTAACCAAGTTAATAATTATGGAGGAAGGGTCAATTAAGCTATGAAATGATCATTTGGTTTACTGCATATATAGTAAAAAATTGTAATATTTTAAATATATATATATATATATATATTTATTTATATAAGTGTAACAGTTCAGTACTTATTATTTACTTAGATAAATAACCAGCTAACATATCAGAAGTCAAAACGAAAATGAAGGACCAATAAACTGTACCCATAAAATCTTTAAAATACAAGAAGGATACCGCTGCCAAAAATAAGAATGGCAACGAAGCCTCTGGGTAAATCTTTAAAATCAACATATGAAGCATCAAACGAAGTAAAGAAAAGAGGATATTTTCCCAAAATAGCTTAGTCTTTTCCTTCCACATAATTTTATCAATATTTTCTTCAAAAGTCCATGTCATTACATCTGGTGTAAAATGCGCTTTAATTCTCTTCTCACCATTACTCTTAAAATCAATATCTGGATGGGTCATAATAGCATCAATTACATTGGCCCATGATCCAGGGATTGGAGCTCTCAACCAACCTGTAGCTTCACTTTCATTCTTCTTTGGAATATGGGAAACAACGGTTTCTAAGGGACCACCAGTATTTGTTGCCAAGACAGGTTTACCGTATTTCATGGCCTCCAAAGGCACAATACCAAAATGTTCATTTGTTGGTGTATACATTAACAGTTCTGTTTTACTTAATAATAATTCCTTTAACGATGTAGAAACGGATGTTAAGAAAATTACTTTCTTATCCTTTGCATTTATGTTTACCAAATCATGATCTTGGTTATAGGCAGTATAAGAAATGGTAGAATAAGGTAACTTCAATACTTTAGCCTCTTTTTCTAATTCCAATAAATTTTCAACATTTTCATCCACTCTAGGATCATACCCACCACAAATCACCAACTTCAATTTATCATCCGACGCAGCCCTTGACAAGACAAACGCCCTCAAGGCTAATTTAACATTTTTCTTTCCTTCGTATCTGTTTACACTCAAATAATATTTATCCCCATCATTAAACATTTGATCGAATAATTTTTGGTCAAAATCATCAATTTTTATTGGTTCGAGATAAACACATGGATAAATAACATCTGGTTCGTTCCTTAGCAAGGTAAATGCCTTATGGTACATGGATCTTGTAAATTTGGAATTGACAACGATCTTGTCAGCACAACTTAAAGTAAATTGTTCTGCCAGATCGAATGGGATTCTATACAATTTTTTCAGTAAAGAGTTTCTGGAACTTAAAAATTTATCAGGGAAATGACAGTAAAAGAATAACTTTGCATTAGAGAATAAATGTAAAAATGGAAGGCATGTTGATAATTGATCAACAATGTAAAGATCATAATTGTTTAGTTGGTTTGTCGAATACAATTTCCAAGTTAAAAATAGTTGCCTTAAAATAGCAAAAACAATAAAAAATCTTTTTTGGTAATTGGTTGGAAGATTGTCTCCAAAAACTTCAACTTCCAATGTACCATCCTTAACTTCTTCAAAACAATGGTTTTTATCACAATGGGAAGTGAACATTTTCACCTCATAACCCTTTTTTTGTAAGCCAAGTGCTGCATCTACTATCAATCTTTCAGCACCACCAATACCCAGATCTGGATGGATAAAAGCCACCCTAATAGGTTTATTTATTTTTTGGTCACTCATTGCAAGAATCGAGGGATCTTAACTATTTGGGTTTGAACTTATTCACCTGATTTAGAGTTTAACTCAATATATATTATACTTAAAGATTTTTTTTTTTTTTACCGTTCACAGAGTTCTTTAATAATCTACGAATTTATTATTTTTTTTCACTTTATTAAAAGCAAGGGAGCAATACGGACAACTGCATTCAACTTTTATATTTTTTGTAGAAACATTTAAAATAAATGCAAGAATATGAAAGTTAAACTATTAAAAAAAGTGCATAGTATATTTACAGTAATGGTAGGTATAAACTTTAAAAAAGTACGTACATGGAGTTAAACGTATCATTAAGTGATTAAGTCAATGCTAAATTGTTCTTTACAATTTTTGGTAATGCTTTTGCCCAAGCTTTAGTCTTTTTATCCGTAATCATGAATAATCTACCACCTTGTCTCATCCTAGCTGTTCTACCGGCTCTATGAACTAGGTCAATTGATGTTTTTGGAACGTCATATAGAATGACATTTCCTAGACCTTGAAAATTCAAACCTCTTGCCATCAAATCAGTTGTGACAAGGATTATAGATTTATTATTCTTGTGATTTTCGGTATTCTTTGTAGGACCAATAGTAATATTAGATCCTGGGATGGTAAGTGGTAGGTTGTCAGTAGCGTTTAAGGTTTCTTTTACTATCTTTACCTCTTGACTTACCTCTGACATCAATCTAGGTGGGGATGTAAACAACTTGATGGTTTGAAGGCGCTCTTCAACTTTATTATTACCAGTTAACCCCATTACATTGAGACCATATTTATTACGCATATTTTCTGTTATTTTTATGACATCATCTTTCTCATTAACGAATACAATACATCTCTTTTGATATCCTTCTTCAGAATTATCTTTATTTACAGCATATAAGATTTGCGCTAATGCCTTCAATTTTGAACCTTTAAACGGATTTAAACTTGAGTCAATTATCTTAAATTCAAGTTTTCTTGGCAATTTATGAAGTCTCGCTGTTGTGATCGGGACATATGATGGAAACAATTTTTTAATTGTTTTGTTAAATTCATTAGGAATTGTAGCGGAACAGAATATTAAATGATTTAAGTTTTTCATTCTTCGTATTACTGAGTGTGTATCATTAACCCAAGATGGATCCATTAACGTATCAGCTTCATCTACTACTAAATTCTTAACATTATATAAAAGACGTTCAGGGTTACTAATCATTTTAATATTGAACAATGTTAACAATTTTGATGGAGTTGTTACAAGTATATCAATACGATTTTTAATTGCTCCAATTAGATCTGGATACTTTGTGTATATATCCCATTTGAATGTATGTAAACCAAGTGTCCCTTCTGTCTTTTGAATTGTACTATAGACTTGATCTACCAATTCATGTGTGGGTACCAAAATAATGGATCGAATGGAAGCTTTGTCATGAATGTTATCCCAAAGTTCCGGTGTCTCTAATTGTTCTCTCATCATGTAATCAATTACTGGTAATAAATACGCAAGAGTTTTCCCAGAACCAGTATCAGCAGCAATTGCATGTGTTTGCAATTTAGGATCCATCAATGATTTGGACATACGTTTTACAGTTAGGATTTGAATTGGTGATGGTGATATATCATCTTGCTTAATACCGGAGACAGTAGTATCCTTAGCAACGATAACTTTAATGGCTTCTCTTACTTCAGGTAAAAGTTTTAAATCATCAAAACTTGATATTTTATTTACTAAGGCAGTGACCAAATCAAGATCCTTATTAACAGTTTTATTTTCCTTAAGACCACCAAATTCACCATAATGAAATGGTTTAGATGATGAGTTCGATATTTGTTGCGATCGTTTTCTCAATATCTGTTTATTCTTATGATTAGTTGATCTCTCAGTTTTTTTCATACTAGATGTCAAATTTAATTGATTTCTCGAGATCGCACCTCTTGCACCTGTTCGGGGTCCAGAAGCATATGTCCTTGTTGTAAGATCTATCCCAACTATCTTAGGTCGAACAACTATATTTGTTGTACGTACTAAGCAACATTGTAAAAATTTGGTCGACAACATCCTGTATTGTTCTGATACTTAATAAGGCTTATTAAAAACAAGTAAGTGGCGTGACAACGTTCTTCTATGAATTTATCTCGAGTTAAAAATAGTTTCCAGAATACAAAAGGTTGACTTCCATTCAAACTAGCTACCTTTAGTTTATCTAGTTGTGACTTAAAGTAAAACAACGGGGCGTAAAATTCATGGTTGATATGATATATTATTTATTATTAGACATATGTATGTCCATAGTAAAATATCTTGTTTTTGTTTTTTCCTCATTTAGGACATGTTCGTATCAAACGATTATTGGAATTCTTTAAAATAAAACCAAAGAAAGTTCCTACCACTAATAAAATATTTTACTAAACTAACTCCAGGATCTTACATTAGCAATTGTATTATATGGCTATACTCTGGTGATGTCTGAACCCCACATTCAATTTGGTGAAACAAATATAATCCCGATTATGCCTTGGCTCCTGCAAGTTTTCTTACTTTTTGTATTACTTCTAACACGTTTATCTCCGCTCTTAACGCCGCCCTGTGATTGTCTACTCACATTTCTTAGGAAAACTCGGAAACTAAACAGAGAATATCTTCGCTTTTTCCTCCCCCCCTCATATCTGGTCCCCACCACCACTAAAATTTGTAGCTTCCAAAATAGAGAGCTGAGATAGAGGTTAAATGTCAATTTGTTTTCGACTTTTATTTTAGACAGCAAGAGTGAAACACATATCGTAACGTGTGATCTGGGAACGGCTTCCTCTGTTTACCATTTCTATTAATTTTCGAGAATATCGTTGAGCAACGTCCATTTGTCAATATGGTAATATTACTGGCAGTTGAAAGAAGGATACAAAGTTCATAGATAGAAGTAGGCTATCAAAAGTGAAAATTCTGAAAAGGCGGGGGATCTGGGGATTGACTATGAATTTCTATGGCAAGAACGATCACCTAAGTTTTTAATAATTTTTTTTTTGAATAAATTCATATTTTATGCATATAAAAAGAACCCAATTTTTATTCATTTATAATCTCAGATGGTGTTGTTTGCATAATTCTAAGAAAACATCGAAGAATCTAACAAACAAAATAAATTCAACTCAATATAGTTTCCATAGAAACGGTCCCGCCATATTGAATATAGATATTTATTTTCGCAAATAATTGCAACCCCACAAAAAAACTAAATAATAATCATTATCATCATCATCATGTCTTATACAGTTGACACTGACATTTGTCTATTTGATTTAGACGGTACTATTGTAAATACAACCGTGGCAGCGGAGTCAGCATGGAGAAAACTGTGCAAGCAATACGATGTCAATCCAGATGAACTTTTTAAAGTTTCCCATGGTTCAAGAACAGAAGAGATGCTAGCAAGATTTTTCCCTGAGGTTGATAATACTGATAGTAAAGGTGTTCACGAATTAGAGAAAGATATTGCTGATAATTATTTGGAGACAATTAGCTTAATCCCTGGTGCCAAAGAATTATTATTGGCCTTAGATAATAACCCTCAGGATTCGAATGTTAATCATAATTCCTTAGGAAAGAGAAAATGGGCTATTGTAACTTCTGGAACGAGATATATCGCTTTTTCTTGGTTTAAAACTATTTTAAAGGAAGTTGGTAAGCCAAATGTTTTTATCACTGGTGAAGATGTTCATGTAGGTAAACCAAATCCATTGGGTTACAATACGGCTAAAGATCAATTGTCCAGTACATTGAATGTAAACAAGGATACATGTCGTTCAGTTGTGTTTGAAGATGCACCTGTAGGTATCAAGGCAGGTAATGCAATGGGTGCTATTACTATTGGTATTGCATCCTCATACCCTACTGAGAAACTAGTTGAGGCAGGTGCCGACTATGTGGTCAAGGATCTAACTCATGTTACCGTTATTAACAACCCTCAAAATGGTTGTATTTCTTTAAAGATTACCAATCCAATTGCTCACAAGGCTTGAACAATGCACCACATATAAGATATATATAATTATGATGTAGTAACGTATTTTAATCCATCTATTAAACAACAGAAATTACTTATAAAGAGAGTCCAAAGCCGGAATGCAGTCCTCCGTGTGTGCCCCACATTGATATAGGCAAAATAAAAAAAATTGGATAAAAAAGAAATAAATTACTGGGGGAGACGGATCTTTAAAAGAAGAAGAAAACCTCGGAGAAGAGAGAAAGAGAAAGAAAGTGAGAACGGAAATACGGAAACACGGAGCTGTTTGTGTGTGTATGGATCGGAGGGACAATCCTTTGTGGATTTCCTTACTTTCATTGTATATCTTTGCTAAGCAACAGAATTAGACTGAACAAGTTTCTTTTTTTCCATTGATTAACTGAGGATCGAAAGATCGTCAGAGACACGTTTTGGTGTCCTTAACCAATTGTCTTTCTGTGGCGGGCATTAAATGAATAAAGGTATTTTAATGATTAACTATTCTTGGTTCGCAAACCATATATATATATATATATATATATTTTGATAGGATATTTTAATATTTAAATTATAACAATATCTTATAAAGTTAATCTGATTTGATTACTTATCTAATAACACAAAAAAACTCTTCGGTGTACTGGACAATTTCCCCATATCGATTATTTATTTTATTATTATAACAAATCTAAAACATATCTAAGAGTGTAATTTTTCAATATCTGCGACAGAGAATATCTATTATTATTATTTATATTATGACTATATCTACTCCAACATCTACTCATACTATCGACACAGACGTGTGTTTATTCGATCTAGATGGTACTATTGTCGACACTACAATTGCAGCAGAATCTACCTGGAGAAAATTATGCAAACAATATAATGTCGATCCTGAAGAATTGTTCAAAGTATCTCATGGTTCAAAATCTGCTGAGATGCTAGCAAGATTTTTCCCTGATTATGATAATACAGACAATAAAGGTGCGATGCTCTTAGAAAAAGATATGGCTGACAACTATTTAGATACTGTAAAACTTGTTCCTGGTGCTAAAGAATTATTATTAGCATTGGATAGAAACCCAAAGGATTCAACTGTTAATTATAACGATCAAAAAAAGAGAAGATGGGCAATTGTCACCTCTGGTTCCCCATACCTGGCCTTCTCTTGGTTCTCTAATATTTTAAAGGAAGTCGGAAAACCTGATGTATTCATCACTGGAAACGATGTTTCAGAAGGGAAACCACATCCAATGGGTTATATGAGGGCTCGTGATGAATTATCAAAGACCTGGAATTTTGATATCCCATGCCGTTCAGTCGTGTTTGAAGATGCACCAGTTGGTATTAAAGCTGGTAATAGTATGGGTGCTATAACGATAGGTATTGCCTCATCATATCCACCTGAAAAATTGGCAGAAATTGGTGCAAATTTTGTTGTTAAAGATTTATCTCAAGTCACTGTTGTAGAAAATCCTGTAGATGGTAGTATTAAATTAGAAATAAGAAATCCATTATTTACTAATTGAAATGTTGTCTCTTAAATAACTTATGTAATCACGTATACAGTAAACGATGATGACCTTATCAGAAGGTCTATTATGATAAAAAATAATGTGTATCCTCCATTCGAATCTTGTTAACAGCTTTTTTCTGGTACATATGACCCTAAAAGCTCGAAAATCATATTTAAAAAACAAAAAGGCAGAGAGCGAAGGACCAAAAAAACGAAACAAATGAGCTTAACAAGGAAAACTTAAAATATTCTTACGAAGTACAGTTAGAAAAGAACAACCATAACATCACCAAAATATATACTATTTATTGAAATTAACTGAAACATCGTAATTAATTCTACTATATTATTGAAAGCATCGGCATCCTAACACAATATTGTTTCAAATGTTAAGAATTCAGTCGAGAAATATATGTCAAACAGCTGTAAGAAATGCTGGTGTGGCCGGGAAAGCAAAATCTCAAGGTTTCTCAAAGGCAGCATCAAGTAGTAAAAGACCAGCACCAAAGAGAATAACACCTAATACCTTGTATAAAAATTGGATAAACACAGTTCATAGTTCAAAACTGAATGCTAATGCAACACAAGTTTCAGGGATACCAACATTTAGCCCAGTTAATATGGACCCTTGTATGGGTAACGTTACACACTTTAATGATAAACAAACTAAAGCATTACGTTATTTAGGTTCTTTTAAGAAAGGTCAATTCAATGAATTGTTCACAAAGCCGATATCATTAGTTAGAAAGGATTCAACTGAACAATTATGGAAAAAGCTTTCAACTACTGATTCTCAAAGAGTCATTATAACCGGAGAACCTGGTATCGGTAAGACTTCTTTATTGGCTCAAATGCATTCGTATGCTGTCGAATTTGATTATATAGTAGTGAATATATCCTTCCCTGAACTATTCCTAAATGGTAGAAACGATTTTTTCTTTGACAAGAATTTGAAATCATATGTACAACCAATGTATTTGAAGACTTTGATACGAAAGATAATGAAGGCTAACGACCAAAATCTATTGAACTCTGTTAAATTATCTAAAGATTACAATTTTGTTAAGACTACACTTAAGGGAACCATTAATACTAACCTTGTCAAGGGTAAAAATTCATTATTTGATTTGTTGAACATATCTATCAATACAAATCTTCGTGGTGAACAATTTGAGGGTATAATAAGTGAAATATTCTCTCAGAATAAAGTCCCAATTTGTTTTACTGTCGATAATTTTTCAAGAATGCTAACAGGTGCATTTTCTGATTATAAAGATGTTAATAATAAAAATATTCATCTATTAGAATTACAGATGGGGAAAACTATAATGGATATAGTTTCCAATAAGCGAAAATTAAATAATACAAAGAGTTGTGTTATTCTAGCAACATCTGGCGTTGATAGAACAAACAGAACACTACCAGTAGCATTGGGTAAAATTCCTGTCGACCCATACATGAAGAGAAATTTATACGAACCAAAATTTGTGGAAATTTTACAAAATGGGAAGGTTGAAGAATTTGAAGTTCCAAAACTCTCTAGAGAAGAAGCGAAAAAGTTAATCCAATACTGTATAGATGCCAAAGTCGTGTTGAATAGAGATGTTGAAACAAAAACCTTGGATCAGTTGACAGATGAAAAATATTTCATGAGTGGAAGTGGTAATCCAAGAGAACTCTTAAAGAGTATTGTCCTTACCCATAAATGACGTTTAAAATACAAGTAAAAAAGAACGAACAACAATGCCTATTATCATTAAATAAAAATATTCAAAACACAAGTATTAGTCATTATAGTATATTGGTATAGATACATAATGATGTATATAATTTAAAAATCATGTAAATATTTGATTCAAAATCAACATCTGCAAAAAAGTAAATAAACATTACTATTTACTAGTAGTACAATATGGAGTTGTAATAGTACTCCAAAGCTTTTTAGACATTTAACGTATATACACATAAAAACAACTGTTTAATCAAACCAATCATCCTCATCATCAACGTATTTAGGTTGTTGTGGGGCTGCATTATTTAAGGCATGCTGAGATGCAGTTGAGGAAGATGGTCCTCCATATGACCCAGAATGCGTTCTACCATTAGCCTTACGGGATTCCCAAGCATTTTTAATATCAGGAACAATCTCGTTCAAGTCATCAATAGATACTGCATCATTTATACTTTCTAGAACTTTCTGTACAACAGAAGTATGGTTACCGTTTAATTTGTCATCTCTAAATCTTAACATTGACCACTCACCAGTTTCTTGGTTCTTCGCACATTCAACAATTCTACCGTTAATTGGTTGTTGCAGATTCTTTAATTCCTCCCACTTTGTATCATCGATTTGTAATTCGGCAAATTTCTTATAAGTTTTCTCAAGCAATTGTAGTTCTTTACCATCAAAAGGTTTGTCAAAAACCCTAAGCTTTGTGTTGACATCTGGACCACCTAACCATACGTATAAATGGAATATAGGTTTTTGATCGTAATTATAGTACCATCTGTTAGGATCCCTTTTAGGTAAAGATGTGTCTTCTGCCATTGGGATGTCTAGTATCAATTTGAAATCTACAGTGTTCTCTTGTTTTGGTTTCCATTTTAGAAGTAAGGAATCTTTACCACCTATTGAATATGCGGCCCTAACAGGTGTAAATATTAGACCATCGGACATATGAGGGAGATGTTCCAAACTATTTGCCACTTTTGTTAATTGATAACTAAAATCCATATGTTTCATTGACAATTTAAATGGGAAAGTCGAGCAACGATCAGCATAAAAAGCTCTTAAGTCATAATAAGGTTTGAAGAATTCTTTTCCTAAATGCGCCAATCTAGAACTGGTAGGAGATGAGGTCAAACATCTACCATTGATAGCGAGACAGTCGAACATCAGGTATCTTAATTCTTGTAATTTTGTAACCGGGCTAGTTTGAATAACTAATTCACCATCTAGTAGAGTTCCGTCTTGTAGGGTTTCTAATAATTCTTCCTTCTTTTTGCTAGGCAGTTTAGGGAACCTGAAACCAGATACCATATAATAATTATTTTCTCTATCTATCATAAAACAACCTTGTTCTCCCGTCATATTATTGACTATGATCAACATTAGAACACGTAACCCATCAGTCTTTTCACATACATAGTAGTCCTGAGTGAGAAGTTTATCTTGAATATCTGAATGTTGGAATGACACTGGTTGCGAACCTGGGAATGTTTTAGCAGGTTTAGGAGAATTCAGGAGTTTACAGAGTACCCCTTTCAAGTCTTGTGTCACGTTACCAGGTTGAACAATACCTGGTATTTCTGGGGCAATTCTATTTTCCATTATTATTATTCAAAGTTAAATTATTTGTATATATCGCAATGTTATGTGAAGGAATCCCTGTAAAAGCAAAAGATATAACTGTATCGTTAATAGAGAAATTAAAAGTTTAGCAAATAAGGAAATGTCTTGTTTTAATATGCTATTTGCTCTTTAGTTCATTAACGTGTGTTCTTGTTCAAAATACTGTCATGGTCTTGTTTGTTATTCTCAGATGACCCAGTTTTATTATTTTTTCATACCTCGTTGTTTCATTTTTTTTTCTATTCATTCCGCATTACAGTTCGAACTGTCGCGAAGCTATGAATATGATAACTTCTACAATTACTATTAGGATTCCTTATTCTTTGCCAACTCGATATATAAAGAACTAGTGAGAGATATCGAGTTTCCATAATATGATGTTTAACATATTAGACTTGTTTATTAACCGTGCTCTATATAATCTTATATCCATTTTAACGAAACCAGCTGTATCCAAGAATACACAAGTACTAATTAGTATCTCTGTATCTACAGAAAAATGTGTGCAATAAATTTTACAACACTCTGATTTCAATATGGTGAATAAATATTCCTTGAACGTTTTATTTTAGGTTTATTACCTGTGAATGTATATTTTTCTTCAGAACTTGGAAGGCAGAAATGTCGTCACAATTTTAATTGAAATTAAATATTATGTATCTCATTATATATACATATACAAGAGTGAAGTCCCTGGTTCAACATGGTCATTTTGATATTTCTGACGTAGATTCTAATTGCTCTAAAATATTTTTCATTTTCTCAGGTATTGTAGGTATCAATTCCTTCAAGGAGTGATTCTTCTTGCTGGATGTGGATTTTCTTAATTCTGTACCAAAACGTTTTATTGCGATTTTATTCTTCCATTGTATGACATCCTCCATAGCTTTAAAATGTCTGTAATTAATCAAATCAGTAAGTAATTCAGTTTGCTTAGATAATTTGTTATCTCTCGAAATTGCATTTCTCTTCTTCTCAGAACGGGCAAGAATACGTGCCCCTGGTCTTTGTGAGTTTTTCTTCTGTTCTTTCTCTTCCAAAAGTTCATCTCGTTCGTCCTCTAGAGTTTTGATTTGCGTTAATATTGTTCTAGTTTTCGAAGAATCCTCTAAATTCATAATCTCATCGGCAATTTCGTCCAACCTAACTTCGATAATATCAAGTCTATCCTCGTCAGTTTCTTCTTTCGTTTTTTCATTATTGGAACTAGATATTTCGTTATATCCCTCATTATCTATCTGAAGTTCGGTAGTCGTTAATGCATTTTCATTTAGTTCTTCAAGTAATTTATTTTCTTCATCACTGAATTCAGGGGGATTCAAAATTTTGTTTCTTACCAGCATTGAATTTTCGATATCTAAAGTGGTATTTCTAAATTGTCTTAAAAGATCATGCTCCCTTCTACCCCAGGTGTTAAGTCTGTTCAGTATGGATGCTAAATCATCAACATTGTTAACCGAGTACCATATTTCTTCATCTAACATAAGATATTCAGGTGATTCGTCCAATATCATCTTCTGTATAACTGATAGTGTCACTGAAGGGTTTAGTTTTCCATCTTTAGAAATGAGTTCAATATCAATATCATCATTTTTAGGACTGATGGACCACATTGAGCCATCTTCACGTTTATATATGTGAAAAACTTCCTTTGTCGCAGAAGCTTTCCCATCCTTTTCACTTAGTAATTTCCAATTGTTTAATTCATCATCGGTTATCTTCAAAAGGTACTTTGCCATTTGCCTCGTAGGACCCTGAATAAATAATCTACCAGTAGAATAATTGAGTTCAATATTGTTTTCATTTAATTCTTCCTCTGAATATACATGTACAGGTACACCGGAAAGACCAAACCAAAAGAAACGATTACCGTACCGATCCATTCCTAGAGGTTTCAATCTTTGTAGCTCAGCTTCTAAAATCTGTCTTTCTAAGAATGTCTTATCTTTTTGAAGACTATCAATTTTTGTCTGAACATCCTTATACTGTTGAGCATCGGTGTCAGCATTAATTTTACATAAGTCAGAAACTAAACTCTTTATTTCTCTTGCAATTTTAAATTTTTCTGACCTGATTTGGTTGGAAAGTTCAAGTGAGTCATCAACAGCTTGCTTAATATCTTGAGAATAGTGAGTAACCATATCTGTCAACATCCATAATGCTTCAATTTTTTCTGAAAAGGTAAATTCACGACAGAAGTTTCTCCACAGCTGTTTTGGTAGATGCGTGGCAGATACTTGCCTTGGTACTAATTTACTGCTGAAAAGTTTTGCGAACTCGGCATATTTAGGCATTGCCAAACTATCTTGGAAAATACCTAATAAAATAACCAACCAAAAATTGTTACTGAATTGTCTTTTTATTAGTCTTTCACTCCAATGAACGTTACGGAAGTTTAAACATTTTTCAATACGTTCTTCTTCTTCTGATAATTCATCATCTGAATCGGATTCATTTATAAAATCTTTAGTTCTTATTTCATTCTGATTTTCATCTTTATTATGGCCAGTTTCAGTCTTTACATCACTTTTAACTTCCATATCTGTTGTTTTTTCTTCTTTGGTCTCTGTTTTGGCCAGGTCATCTGGCATGTCATACCAATCTTCGGAAACAATTGTAACCCATTCCCCTTTTTCGTTGATGAACAGCGATAATAGCGATATGAATGATTCTACTAGAATAGCTGTACCATTACTATTAACATTATCAATTATATCGTCAGATGCTGGGTCATTTTTGAGGATATCATATTTTAAAGGTTCGTTTAAATTTAATGATTTTGATTCAATCATCGTACGAATTTTGGAGTTTCTTTTCCAGTCACTTACTGGATCAGACTCCATATCACTATTGTTCTCTTCTTCAAAATTATCAGAATCAGAGCCGTTATTATCATCTTCTTCAATGATATTGTTTTTGGTGTCTATATTTTTTCGAAGAGAAACGTTCACTACTTCTCCAATTAACTCATATTCATCCGTACATTTAATAGATGTGATAAATTGATCAAAATTAAATCTTGATAATAATAAAGTATCACTGAAACTGGTTAAAAATTGATATACTTGTAATACTCTCTCAAAATGAGGAAGGTTATGAAGGGCTGAGGAGCGCACATCTGATAAATGAACACTTTCTAGGTTATCATTATAATATTGAAGGTTACCAATGAATGATTCATCGTCTTGTTTGAAAGGTATTTCTAGATCATCAACTATTGTATTTATTACAACTACTGGTTCAGTTGATTGTTCCACTTTAATATCTTCTTTTTCAATATCTTCGACGTCATTACTATTTAGCTTTTTCTTCTTATTCGTTTTACCATTTGTTTCTTCATCGATTCCACTTTCATTAGCTTCAGAATCTTTCTTTCTCTTGTTTTTACTCTTTATTTTTGTATTGCCTTCGTTAGATAGCTCTACTGGAGTTTCTGAAACAGAAGTTTGTTCGACATTAGGTTCATCATCTTTAAACTGAATTAGCTCTGGTGGCCAATTCATTGTCAGACCATACATACTTAAATACTCTGGTTTTACAGACCAGGGAGCTCCTGATTTCGAGGAAGCCTTATGAAGAGTAATCTTGAAAAAACATTTAATTAAATGTTTGGTGAAAGATGATCTATCTCTGTATATCTGTGACTGATCCACAATTATAGATTTCCCGGTAGGTTCACGGCCAGATTGTGAACGTTGTCCATTTTCATACAGATGAGTATCATCTTCTATTAACATATATTTACAATGTCCGGGTACAGAAACAGAACCGGTCTTTGGATCAATCGTTGCATTAAATTGTGCTTTTTCTTTTACAATATACGGACTTTGGTATTGTGGTTGATTTGCTAAAATTGGATTATCTGATCCCTTTGAAGTAGGTATATGTGACGAGGATGAGGATGATGCACCATTAGCAGTAGCAGCTGCACCAGTTGGTGGATTTGATTCTTTAGGTCTACGTAGATATACAACTTCACCAGGAAAATAATCATTTTTAAATTTAGCGTACACTTGTTCAACTAAAGCATCTAATCTTTTAATTACATTAAAATGTAAAAATCTAGCTACAGGTTCCCTAAGTTTTAATGGGAATTTTTCTTCGACATATTTAAATTGGGCTTCTTCACTATCCAATGCTTGGAAAAAAGTTAGACATGAAGTACCTGTGATCTCACATGTGAAATGATGTCTCATATAAAAATCTAATCTTTTCAAATACTCTTCATAAGAGAAAAACCATTCTCCAGTTTCATCGATATGCCATACGTAGATATTAAGATCATTTGGTAAAGGTAATGGGTCTGGAAGAATTATCGGTTTTCTCTTGTATAAAACCATTCTATACTTCTATAATTCAATGTTGAACAATATTTCTTCTGGTTTCTGCGTATTGCTTTAAATTGTGTGCAAATATAATCAATAATTTGTTATATGTGATTTACACCTGTATATGTGACGGTAAAAAACGTGATCTAAGGGTGACAGGGCGGCTATATTAGGTATAGTAATTAATTTATTTACTGTTATTACTATTGCAATCCTCCAACCTTTTAAATAATAATTGTTTTCTTGTTATCTTGAATATAAAAAAAAAAATTTATATATATTCCTTTTCAATAAATTACATAATTTTGAAAATTATTGGTATTATTTTTTATTTTTATTTTTTTTTTGGTTCTGCTCAGCTTGAAGGGAAAAGTTGTTTATTTTTTAACAAACAACGCCAAAATGCGTGAAAAAAGTAAAGAAAGATACAGGAGAATGAGCAGCGAAAGTAGCTTAGCGCGTTTACTAAATAATACTTTTGATAAAAAAAAAATCTGAAATTTATTTCAGATTCATATGTCATTTAATCATTCGATACATATGAATAAAGAGTGTTAAAAAAGGTTGTTGAATATTTTATAATTGGATTTGTCTATAAAGAGTCTATAAAAGAAAAAGTCGTCAATTTCGTGTCATTAAAATGGTAGTGTTTCGTGAATAGATAAGATAACTACTGATTGCAGGTATTCTCTAGCATTGCAACAGTAGATAATGCAGCAAGTAAGTCTCTGTTACGGCACATTAATTCATTATCTCTCACTGCAATCATTAGTGATACTTCTAGTTTTGTCAGTAATCGTTTTGTGATACCGCAGACTTTACTGAAGTATTCATGAGAATATTGTTTATCTTGTAATAGCTTACAACTTATTCTTACTACTGCTATTATTAGTCGATGAATATGATGTAATTCTAATTTATTCTTTAAATGAATTTGTTTATTACCTACCTCAGATCTATCAATTAATAATGTTTGTAATAAGTAAGTACTTTGTAAGAAAATAATAGGTTCGAATTCACATTTCTTTTGGATTCTACTGATTAAATCTTTATAAGATACGGAAGGGATACTTTTCATCTTGAAACTAGATAAATCAGAATGCATATTTTCCAAGTGAATACTATTTAGTGATTCATTATTAAGATTCTGTGATAATTGCAAAAGTGTTTCAATGGTAATTGTAAAATAGTTTATAGCTTCATCAATGGTTACTTTATTAATTTGAGTTAAATTTGATGGATCAAATTTGTAAGGTTCACACCCCACATGAGATTCATATAATTCACCATCATCATCATCACCATTTTTTGGGACTTCTTTCAATTCTGCATATTTTTTGATATTTCTATTCATTTCTTCTTGAATGGAAATTATATTACTATTTTTATTTTCGTCATAATTACTATTAAATGTTGAATTAAAATCAATATTATCTTGAATATCATAATGTAAAGTATCTTCAGTTGGAATAGTTTCAGAATCACTTAATTCAAAATTAGATATCGATCCAGCATGTGATCTCAAATATATATCATTTTTTTTGTTATTTGAATTATTATTGTATAATCCATTATTAAACAAATGATTTCTAAAATCATTGATTTTACCAATATTTTCTTCAACAAAATCATTCATTGAAGTAGCAGATTGAATCAAATCTTCAACATCTCTAGTTCTTTTAATATTACTCGTAGAGAATACCATGGGTTTATGCAATTGATGATCATGATGATTTCCTTCTCCCTTTAGCAATAATGTTGAATTTTCATCAAATCTTACTTTTTTTGCTGATGACATATTTAAATTCAAATTTGTCATGGACGTTGTTAAAGAATCACCTGTTGATGAACCAAATCCAGTACTAGGTG
Organism: Maudiozyma serrabonitensis; assembly: GCA_030571355.1. Classification (NCBI taxonomy): domain Eukaryota; kingdom Fungi; phylum Ascomycota; class Saccharomycetes; order Saccharomycetales; family Saccharomycetaceae; genus Maudiozyma; species Maudiozyma serrabonitensis. The sequence continues at coordinate 79,997 of JAJLXS010000046.1, read as the reverse complement.
TCTCTGGAAATGAAGAATCCCAATCATCGGAGACATCAACAATATTTGCTTTTAATGGTAAATGCATCGATATCTTATCTAATATTGGATCTGATAATCCGGCATCTTCAACACCTGCAAATGGAACTCCCAATATTTCGTTATCCAGAGTATAACTGTAATTACTGTTAGATCTACTCATGATTACTTCAATTGTCTTTTTGATAGGAAGATGTTTTTGGAAATGATAGTGGTCTCTTATAAAAAGAAAAGAATTTTTTTTTTGTTATGCTTATATCTACTGTCGCTTAGTTAATAGATATAAATGTATATATAGGAATGTCAGTCCAGCGCAATAATTAGACTTAATAATAATTATTTTCAATCTAATAAATTCTACGCAGAGCGCAGTGAAAAAATTCAAAAGATGTCAGTAAGAAAATTAATTAAGTATATATTTTTACTAAAGTATGCGAACTACTTCACTATATATATATATTATATAATCCTTATTACATTGGTTATATCAGCTACCCCACATTGTTTACAGAAAATAACGTTATACTTTCTTATAATATGAGGAGGTAGATCATCGATGTGCTGGTGTAAAAATGGTAGTATAACGATAAGACACACACACAATAGCATTTATTTGGTTGTTACTACTTTCACCGTAGTGATTTAACTCCGTCTTGTTCGTAACAAATGATTCTACTTCGGTACATAACGTTCCGGGCGACCCACGACGCATTTTACTGTCATTTCGTTTGCGTTGTTTTTTCGTTTTCTCTTAGTGAGAGATTACCGTCGGTTACGAATTAAGCGAGCAAACCGAAGTTCTTTTCTTTTTTGTCAGGTTACTGAATTAGGTCATCGCAGGTTGCAGAGAGGAATCGAACTCCCTTGTATTTTTTCGAAAAAATAGATGTCAACAGAACAATAATAATGATGGTCACCTTTTAGGTTTCGGAAAGGGGACCGACCATCTCTTTGTTCTGGTTTCATAAATACCCTTTAACAGTAATCATCTTGTTTGTGTTTGAGTGGGTGATTACGGTCGAGTGTAATCCGTATTGTAGAACTTGTAATTTGGTTCTTTTATTTGATTCTATAACTTTGTATAGTTACGTATTAACACAGACAGTCTATTTCATCAAATATAAAAATTGATTTCAAAGTAGCGTAAAGATCATTCGGATATCTAATATAAAGGTTTTTATAAAGGGAGATTGAGGATCCCATTTAGTAGTTAAGTTACAGATTGCATTGATTCATAACTATGTTCATAACTTCAAGGTCGATATATATTAATAATGCTTGGAGGTTAACTCCGAGTCGATTATCATCATTATTGCATAATGTAACTCACACGACGACGACGATTCGTTTCAATTCAAATTCTCAAAGTCGATGGGTACAAAGAAGTAAAAATGATGTCTATTCTAGAGAAGCTAAATTGAAAAATTGGAGATCTCGTGCTGCATTTAAACTAATGGAAATTGATGATAAATTTAAATTATTTAATAAAGATACTAAACAAAATGTTCTAGATTTAGGATTTGCACCTGGCTCTTGGTCTCAAGTGGCTCGTAAACGTACAAATTCCAAATCTATTATTATGGGTATAGATATCTTACCTTGCAAACCAATTGATGGAGTACATGCATTACAAGCAAATATCTTATCTAAGACAACACATAATATGATTAGACTATTTTTCAATGAAAAATTTAATTTAAATGAAGAAGATGAACTAAATGAAAAACTTGGTTACCTTGATAAACCTTACATAAATGGAAAATCTGATGATTTAGAAAAAATTTATCCTGTTAATATAATTATTAGCGACATGTATGTACCTTACCCTAAAGATTTTGAAAATTCTAATATTTCGTCTAATCTTACTAATATGCCATATTATAGGCTGATGAACACATCAGGTGTTGCAATTAGAGATCATTTGCGTTCAGTGGATTTATGCGATGCAGCATTAGTTACTGCAATTGATCTCTTAAGACCCAATGGAAGTTTCGTTTGTAAATTATACACGGGACGTGAAGAACATCTTTTTAAGAAAAGATTGCATAAAGTGTTTAAAAAAGTTTATAAATTTAAACCAGATTCTTCTCGATCAATGTCAAAGGAAGTGTATTACGTAGGACTGGAGAAGAAAAACCCAATTGATAAGATTGATGTGTTCACTACGTAACACCTTATATATATATAGTTATTTAACAAACACTTGCATCTATTCATGGCATACTTTATGTACCTCTCTATTTTGAGTTTTTTGATTTTTTACTATTTATTTTATTGGGTCTATATATCTTTTATATATGATATATATATATCTTTTTTTGTATTCTTGCATGCGCATGAGATTGTATGTTTTGATACGTCTATATGGCATAGTCTATACGTATCAGGTAAATAATGTACATCTAAAAGGGACGGGAGTGCGTCACAAATTTAGGCATTTATGAAATTCATGTACTTCTCAGTCATTTTAAACTGATCTATTGGTCTTTGGCATCTGGTGTTTCTTCTTCTTCTTCATCAGCATCCTCGGTCTTTTTGGAAACATCCTCCTCGTCATCATCTACTGTTTTTGGTTGTTGTTGTTGTTCTTCTTCTTCTTCTCCTTGTTCTTCTTCTTCTTGCTCTTCCTTTTCTGGAATTTCTTTGGTAGCAACAGGTTCAGCGACTACCGGTTTACTATCTAGATCAATTAAAGGTTGTTCATCAGCTTTAGAACCTGAAGTAGTTTTGATCTCACTTGGTTTGATGATTCTCTCAGCAATAGCACCCTTACCATCAAGTTCTAATTGATTTTTCCATAAATCCACAACTTCATTAATATGTTCTTCACCTAAACCGTAAGTAGAACTTAAAATAGCAGCTTCAGAAAATCTATTTACTTTAACTAGTAATTCTTTGGCTTTTTCAATAGAACCAGCAGCCCAATAACTGTTGAAGGCCAAGTTGAATTTACCAAGAGCCTCGGCATCTTCACCAACTTGGATTAATGCATCCTTGTTATTAAATGAAGAATATAACAAAAATAATGATTCTAGATCATGAGCAATGGTATATGCTTCAATGGCTAATTTGAAGTTAAATAATTGTAAAGACATATCACCTAACGCTATCCATTTACTTTCAGGATCATTCTCATTTAATAAATCACGAGCCATTTGAAGTTTCTTAGTTTTTAAAGCTAAATCGAATTTTTGTTCATTATCTGGAGAAATCTTTAGTGCTTCTTCATAATATTCTTGACCTTCCAAAAATCTGGATAGTTTTAATAATGAACGTTTATTGTCAATGTTAGGTAGAACAGTCTCTATGGCGTCTTCCAATTCACCTCTTAATGTCAAAGTTTGGAATTCAAGAACTTCAAGCGCAATTTCTTCTGCATAAACATGTACTTGTCTATCAGCAAGATATACCTTGTTATCACGTGCTATGTATCCTAATAGATATATGTCCTTGGTATAATGTGCTAAATTGTATGTTTTACCACCAACAAAATAATTCAATCTGTTACTTAATGTAGTAAAAATAAAGACATCACCAACCCATTTACCGGATGTAATGCTTTCATTAACTTCATAAAGTACCTCCATTGTGGCAGTAATATCGTCACCTTCCCAATCCTCTTGAGCAGATTCGACGGCTTCTAAATATTTTTCTTTGTCGAAGAATAATGCCTGTGCTTTAGATTCGTCTACAGATGGATCTTGATTACCATTCGTTACCATTAATAATTCACCAGCATCTGACCAATAGACATTTCCAGGGTTTATATCCAATCTTCTTACCATTCTACCGGTTTCCCAGTCATAGAAATATGCCATTTTATACATGTTAACACCAAGTAAAGCACCACCATATAATTTTTCAGCACGACCGTTATCTTGTTTGACAGACCAGTTACTTACTAACTTGAAATTTTTGTAAAGTTGAATGTTACCTTCAAGGTCAATTATAGCATAACTGTTAGAATCAGGACCCCATACGAAGTCTATACATTTACCGAAATCTTTATTTCTCCAAGCAAGAGCAGTATAAATAACATATTCACCATCACCGACGACTGCGACAAATCTACCATTTGGAGAATGAGACAAACTTTGTGGGAAGATATCAACACTACCTAATTCCTTAGACTGTAGAGGCAAAGGTTCACCTTCTTCTGATTCTTCATTACCTCTAATTGCAGTAGTGAAAATATCATTTGCACTACCAGTTTTACCACCAGACCATACTAGCTTACCAACTGGGTCTAGAGACAAAGCAGGTTCATCATTACCTAAGGATAGGACAGTGAAACCGCCATCAAAACCAGAAGCAATATAATTCTTCTTACCTGATGGATGAACTGCAATACACCAACTTCTTTCTAAGCCCAAGTTTAAAGTCTTTTCAGTTTTGTAAGTTGCAGAATTCCAGACCTTAACCGTACCATCTTCCGAACCAGATATGATAACAGGCAATGATGGATGGAAAACAGCGTACGAAACATTAGACATATGGCCCTCTAAAGTAGCCACACATGATTTTGTTTGATAATCCCAAACTTTAATAGTCATATCATCAGAAGATGTGATTAAATATGGCTTATCTGGAGAAGGATAGTAATCGACGTAGTTTACACCCTTTTCTTGTTTGGTCTCTAATGTAAAATTAGGAGTGGATTGGCCAAGAGACCAAACTTTGACAGTTCTATCAAGACAAGCAGAGGCAAAAGTATTTGGATCCTTTGGATTAAAGGTTACGCACATGACAAAATGTTCATGGCCTTCAAAAGTTTGTTCAAGTGCCCAATTCTTCTCCCAGTTCCATAATTTGATAGTTAAATCATCACTACCAGATAAGATGTATGGCTTAGTTGGATGAACAGCAATGGAACGGATGTAATCTGGATGTGCTTCAAAGTCAGCTACTTTTTCACCTGTATTGTAATTGAATACTTTGATTCTAAAATCATCACAACCAACCACGATCCAGTTCTTTCTGGCAATAAACTTACCTGCCCTAACAGGAGTTTCTGTCACTTGAATTGATCTTACTTCTTGTTTAGTTTCATAGTTCCATATTTCAACTTGACCAGTGTATAAAGTGGTTAGAACCCATGGTTCCTTAGGATGAAAATCAATCCCCTTGACCCTATTAGTACGATTGGTAAATGTTTTCTAAATAAAATAAAAAATATAAAAAATTCATTAAGAATTAGGTTCTGTTAGTATAAAAGAATTAAAAATAACTAAGGATCACTCAATATATCTCTCTAAAATAAGGATTGACAGGGAACGAGAATAAAGAATATAGAATTCTATCAGTAAACATACTGTAATATCCAATTTCATTGTTGGAAAATTGACTTGCAATTGATTAAAGGATCACAAATACAAATTGAATCAACCTATCTGTGTTGTTTTATGGTATAAATGAGTCTATCTTTATATAGATCGAAACCTTGACAACACGTAAATATCCATCAAAATATAACTTCTATGCATTTTGCTGGATATTTTCGATCAAGTCGCTTAGTTGTTCAATCGCCTATACTCTCGACTTTATGTTTCTCCCTTCGCGGTTCCTCATGTGTTTTTTCTATTTTAAATTTTTTTTTTTAATTGAACCAAGAGGGTAACATACAGAAGCAAAAAAAAAAGTAGTCAGTTGTGAGGGTAACCGATGGGAGCTTGTTGATTCTATCTAATAAAGCAACTATTGTGTCAGTAAATGAGCATATATCAACTTCAGTTTTGTAACAAGTTTGGAAGATGACAGGTTATAAATATATATTATGATATTTATATAAAAGCAGAAATTATCTTTTGCGTTATTCTTTAAAATATTAACATCAAAATGTTTAAGTTTATTTCCAATAAATTGATATTGTGTTTGGTAATATTGCTGTCTGTAATAGCAGTTACCAATTCGTACCTTTTATTTCCTGAAGTTATGGAGGTCCTTGAATCATCAGATCAAGTATGTGAAACTGACAAATATTTGAAGGGTCAATTTTTTAATAGTTATGGAATAACTAAATTTACAGGTGTACGGGTATTCAAAGTGTTTACAGTGACTTCACGACCTTTTGCAATAGAGAAATCTATACGATTTGTATATTGTGAAGATGGGAAGAAACAATATCAGAAGATAATCATTCAAAAAGAAAAGAATAATAGTGATATCTATTGGAGGGAACCATTTCCAATTAAGTCTGCTGATAAGGAACCTCTCTTCAAAATGTCTCGAAGAGATGGCTATATTAATCATGATAAGACATACGTTCTTCCAGGATCGATTATTGGTGGACTTTTTCAATGCTCTGATTTAAATTGTTCCTCGACAAATTCAAGGCCATTGTTGCCGGTCTATTCTTATACGCATAAAAAGATGTGGACAGAATCCACCAGGGGAAATTCCCTTACTAATTGGACAATTGATAAATATATTCCTTTGGTGTCGACTTCAAATGACAATATAAGTTCTAAACCATTATTGAAACAATTGCTTTCCCATAAAAAAAGACATAGAGTCCGAAGAAAATCTGTTCAGGAAACTTCTGGAAAGGAACCCTTTCCAGAAGATAATTTCTGTTAGATGTTTAGGTAAATTGAGGGCATCGATTAATATAGGTGAAAAATATTAATTTTATTATTTATGAAGGGATGGTGATTATATATGAGACGCAATATATAAAAATGTATTGTTATAAAGTTTATGAATTAAAAATATCCATAAATGCAAAAGAAAATGAAGTGAAAATAAAGAGAAAAGAGATCATAGCTTATTTCTATGATCAACAAAGAACTAAAAGCGAAAGAAAAGGAAGGCAATAAAATGATTTTTTTGGGCTAAGTAGCCTTTTCGCTATTGGCGTCTCTGAATGGATCGCTTAAATCAGATGTAGTATTCATAGCAACACTAGAATTGGTGTTTAAATTAGGATTGAGTTGGATCTTTGATTCTGAATTTGTACTAGATCCTAGATTTAGTTCAGATTCCAGACGATTGTCTGATGGTGTCACTTCACGAGAATTTAAGTTTGATACTGTGTTAATATTAGACAATGTGTTACTATTTGGGTCTGCAACTACTAATCTATCGGCAAATGGATTTGACGGTACACTAGTCCTACTGGAATTTCTCCCGAGTTTGAAAGATGAGAGTCTCTTAATAAAATTTGCGGAGGTTGAGAACGATTTATTTCTATAGACTTTATTTTCTTCATCGTTATTATGGAACAAATCACTTTCCCAATTGGCATTATGTTCTTTAGCAACATTACCTAACTCCAACAATTCCTTGGCAGCAGGTGTACCCTTTGCCATACCATCTGTTAATTGGGCTGTATTTCTTTGGAAAGAAGTTCTATCATCATTAGCTGGTTTGAATCTTAAATCTGGATTCTTGGAACAAACAATCATCAAAGTGAATGCAAGAATCATCAGCAACAGGATGAATGAAAATGCGGCATTCATGATAAAAAATACCCAACCCATTACAGCAGAGACAGTATAGTTTTGATGGAAAAGATCTGAGAAGAACATGAAAAGGAAAGAATTCACTAATGTCACAGTACAGATCAGGATATTCATAATGTTTGTAGGTTTATCCAAATATGGCTTATAATAGATGATAGCAATAAAGTAGAATAAATCGAGGATAAAAATAGCCAATGCTTGAGTCTTACCTGAGGCTTGAGCAAAACCAATAAATAATGATTTGACAAAGACATAAGTCAATAAAACAGCATTCCACCAATAATGAGTAGCATTAAACATGGTATAGAAAAACCCATATTTGTGTAGGATCCTTTGATCACCGTATAGGATTGCTGCTGGATTATTATATTTTTTAATAGAAATTTGAGCAAAATAATGGGTTCTAAACATAGCCCAACCCATTAAGCCAACAGATAATACAATGAATAAACAAGCGATAGTAATCACTGCACCAGAATCCCTTTCGGTAAATTCCCAGAAACTTAAGATGGTCAATTGTGTGAAACCAATATATATATATCTTAATAAAGCACCTTTTAAAATGATTCTCCAATTTGTTCTAAATTCATGGAATCTATTTGGATTGATCCATCCCGCACGAATACCTAATTCAAAGGAGTATTTACAAACCATAATAAAACCTGCCAGAACATATCCACAAAGTACAAAGAAAGTGAAACCAGTACAAACAATTGCAGTATTTTCAATATTCATTCTATAACCAAGTCTTCTAATACCTCTAAAGATTAATGTATTTTGATTCCCATACAACACATTTTCAGCACGTTTCCATAATGGACTAGCAAAATCAACCGCTCTTTGAGTTAATACCGACATTGTTGTTGCTGTTAAATATAATGATGGTGTACCACCTGTAGATTGAACATACCATCTAAAGATCTTTTGCATAAATGTAACTCTAATTAGACCCATAGACCAAGCCAAGTTTTCTGCCCAAGCAGCTGCAATAGGTGGAACTCTATGAACATGTTCCATTGCTACAACAGCAACAGATTGGAAATAAAGAAATAAAGACATGGTATTTGCTGAGATATGAGATGCAGCAGTAGAATTCCCAAATGTTGAAAGGATAGCAGATAATAATAAACCAATACCTGCTACAACAGCAGTTGTCCATTTTACACCTGTTTGAGATACTGTCTTACCATTTGAGAAAAATACTTGAATACAAGCTAAATATTCTGTGCTATTAGCAGAATACACTTTAACAATGGCATAAGCATCAATATCAGGAACATTATAAGCGATCCCTGGAATTTCATCTGTTAAATCTTTTGAAATATATTCAATGGAATCAATTTCGATATTACCTGGATGAACTGGACAAAATTGTTTCCAATTTTCTGAACAAACATCGAAATTTTTAGTAATAATTTTGAAACCATAAGCATAAACATCAATATAAGCCAGAATATATGAATCAATTTGTGTAGTTAAATCTAAAGTATAATGTAATGATCTGTCATCAGGTTGAAATACAACATCGAAACTATTTGAAGAAATTTGTGATCCTTCCATACACGTCACTAAGGATGTCGCTACTAAGTTTCTCTTTGCGAATACATATCGTGATAACAGGAGCAACTGTATTATATATTTTAATAAAGGTTGCATCCTTGTAAAATTAGAAATCAATATGTGATTTGTAGAGTATGAGAATGATTAAAATAAAATAGAGTAGAGTAGCAATATAGTATTTTTGTGAGTAACCAACTTTTGAATAAGAATAATGGTAAACTAGATCTAATAACGAAATAAAAAATTGAACGTTTTACTTACCTTTTCTTTATGTTAAGTTTGTTATAAACTATCTTGCTCTTCTCTTAATTTATTGGTTGTTTGTTTGTTTTTCTTTTTTTTTTCCCCTTCGTATATGAAAAAGTCGATCCACTATTTACCAAAGAGAAAGAAAATAAAATAAAACTTTTGAGTATTTGATGTCTTTAAAATTAGTCTATTTCTTCCTCGAAAATATAAATAAACAATGTAACTACAAGTAAATAATATTATTCAAAGATGTGTGAGTTTATAAAATATATAACGAATAAAATAGTATAAAAAGATAATTATAAAAATAGAAATTTATGTTTTAAGAATTCATCTATCCCTGATTTCATGAAATGTAGTATTATCTCAAAAGCAAGCAATCACTCAATCATATCTCTATTATTAAACAGTATATGTTAGACTATGATTTAGTATAACGGGAATACCTAATAATGGTTATAAAGTCTTCCGTTGTTGTTGTTGTTGTTATTATTTGTTGTTGCTACTATTATTATTCGCTGTTGCCTTACTTTACATTCTCTTTCTCTCTCTGTGTGTGAATGAGTGAATTGATTTTTGGCTGTGTTTATTTTTACTGCGCCGATGACTTATTAGGGTTCTGCTTGATTTTACTGTATCATTTCCACCTAGACACATTCAATGATGCAGCTTTTTCTCACTCTCACGTTATTTCTCCTCACAAGATAATATCACAGTATACGATGTGCATTATATCCTGATGTAAATTCTGCCGGCAGACCGAAAATGGAGCAGGACGGCAGAAAGAGAAAACCCCTACTGCTGCTCGTAGAAGGTGATCTAATGTAGATTTCCATTTCTATTATATGTAAATATGACACTTATAACTAATAGAATATGTGTCACTAATTCTATTAGTTCTTAAATGTGACATTAACCTTCTAAGAAGGGGACTAATATGTTGCAGAAAGGTTTTTGGTTCATTTTCTATTGCTTGGCGTTCGAAGAATGATGATGTCGCTCCTAATAGAGAACATTAAAATTATTACATACTCATATTGTATTATTAGATTACAATAAGTAATTTCAAAATATACTATCTTCTACTTCTGTTTGTGTACTTTTTGTTATTGATTGTTTATTTACATACCGCATTATTATTGTGAAAAACTATCGAGCTAATTATAGATAGATGTAAACGCTATCAGTGTAAATCATGATTAAATTCTAAATTTATGACAATAACTAGCACATTTATATATCTTGTTATGACAAACCAGCAATTGAAAAGTATGAATTGATTCGAATTGATTTTTGTAATAGATGTCCATTTATAACACTGTCCGCCATTTTTCTTTGTCACATTCCTCCCATACATTCATTCATTTTAAGGCCGCCAAGCACCGCTATTAGGTGAAAAATAATTTAAATGAAAGAAAATATGTACGTGCTTGAAGTTGTTCCGCGAAATATAGTGATGATGAGGTTGTTGCCGTATGTTGCCAATTTCATAATACACGATGTTGTACATCTTTTTTTTTTTAATGCTAATATCATATACATATATTCAAACTACATTATAATTTGCAGGGGACAGTAGTTAAAGACATCATATAACTTATAAACAACTAATTTAAATTGCTTAGTGATTTAGCTGGGTTAATGTCCTGCAGATTTTAAGACTCATTTTGAATAATTGACAGAGTATATAAAGGTGTGCTTGTGTGGTTTGATAATTATTTAGAGTATAAGATATACTTAAGAATGAATGAGAAACAATCAGATATAGTGACGAGTAATGCGTCTGAAAAACAAAGTACTAATAATAATAATAATAATAATAATAATAATGTTGATGTTGTAGTGGAACCGATACCCGTACCACTTACGGAAATTCAACCATTAGATATATTAGGATTGGATAAACAGAAACAACAGGATACTAATATGGTTGAAAATCGACAGACAAGATCACCACTTGCAATAAATTATGATAATAATCCAACAATTCGTAGTCGTAGTAATACTAATACTAATACTAATACTAATATGAATACTTCGCCCACAAATGTTGTTGGGAATGATATTGCTAGTGTGAATAGTTTACCTAATTTAAATATACGGCAATTTACTAGAAATGCAAATGTTACACCTTCATTATCTATATCTTCTACAAATACAGAATCTACTTCTAATCAATTGAGGTTATTTCAAAGAATGGAAGAATTATCAGCTCGATTAATTGCCATGGAAGAACAATTTCAAAACTTGACCGGAAAAATAGAACAGCAGACATCAATGTTATCGAATTTAAAATTATCAATGACTCAAATTGTTCAATCGACAATCAATGAACAGTTTGAAACATTACAAAAACAAAATGAAACAATAGTTAATAATCATTTTCATAGAATGATTACATTACAACAGTCTATGAAATCTCAACAAGATGATGAATCTAAATTTGCGCTAGATTTACTGAATTCAATATCAAATATCAGTGCCAATTATTTATCACAACGTCAACAAGGTTTTATTGATAGTAATCATATTTCAATGAATAATCAAGATGGTCAGCCATCGTTGCTTAATAAATCTAATACAAGTTCAAATTCAAGAACAAAGTTACATTCTTCACATAGCGGTACAAATCTTAAAGATAATACCTCTAGTAGTAACAATACTTCCCCATTGTATCAATTACCTTTATTCACAAATAGAAACAAGACATTTACTTTGAATCCTAATGGAATCAAAAAGAGGAAAAGACAACATCAATCTAATAATAATAATAGTAATCACCATCATCAAAATGGACAATTACATCCTAACAAATTAAATAAGACTAGTTCGAATTTCCCGAACAATGCACCTGCCACTGATATATTAAATATGCCAATCATTATCCCAACAGATCCATTTACCGGTTTGGCTCCATTAGTTCAAAATCCGACCGTTAACCCGGTGGTACCTGTACCACCTCATATAATAAATGATAATCCTAGGATTAATAATCCAAACGGTGTATCAACTTTACCCCATACATTGCAAGTTCCTTTAACTTTATCTCGTAGTAATACAAATGGGAATGTAAAAAATGGGAATGATAATGTTCCCGGTAATAACAATCAACAACAACAAAACCAAACAAATATTGCATCACCAATGGGTTTGCCAATATCAATGCAATTACCACATCCACCACATGGGCAACCTCAAGTTCCGGCTGCTGCAAATCCAACGTCAATGCAAAAGGAATCAAAAAATAAGAATAATCATGAAGATGATGATGACGACGATGGGTACCAAGAAGATGACGAAAGTGATAATGTTAATGGAAATGGTAATAAAATCGGTTCCTCAGAATTTTCAAAGGACGATAAAGTTGTTGGTAATACTGCTAGAGGTATCCATAATGATGATGAAGATGACGATGACGATGATAACGAGGAGTATGATGAAGAAGATGATGAAGAAATACCTTTAGGTAAAGCTGATACTCAGGCATCGAATTATGACGAAGATGATGGAAATGTCGCAAACAAAGATGATGATGAAGAGGATGATATGGATGACGAAAATTTTGAAGAAGATGAAGTCGATGAGGATATTAATGGTGCAAAGAGTAAAAGTAAGAAAAAGAAAACTGACAAAAAGGTTGTTACTGCCAAGAAAAACCGTATAATTAAAAAGATAATCGATGGTCCAAAGGAGTCTCCCACAAAGGATGATCTTAAGAGAACAGAACCTGAAAAGGATACAGATGTTAACAACGAAATTAACTATACGCTTATCAAAGCTCCAAATAACGTTAGAACTATCTGGGAAGAATATGTTTATGGGATAAATGGTAATCCATCAATTCGTGGTTTAGAAGAAAAATATGGAAACAAGTGGAGACTCACAAAGAATCGTAAAACTTTCTCTCGTAGAAAAAGGTTATATAAATTCATTCTGAACGGTATAGATAAAGGTAAAACTGCAGATGAAATGATGAAAACTTTAGAAGAGAAACGTCTTTATAAAGATGAGAACGGTGAGATCAAAAGAAGAACTATCGGATGGCTTCAACAAAGTCTTACAGGTATATAATTCAATACCCTAAATATAACCTTTTTTATAAATTACCTGAACGGTAAATAGTAAATAATAAAGATAAAAAGGTAATAACAACAAGATAATTTGTTTTTTTCTCTTTCTCTCTTTTCTTTTTTGGTTGTTGCAACAACGCAGTACTCTTACAATTTCATAGAAGAGACAAGTCGAGTTGTGAAAAATATAACCAATATTGTTTGTTTTGCTTTGTTTGCATTTTTTTCTTTTTGCCATGGCGACCACGTACAATGCGTTATGACGAACGATACGCGAATTTTTATGTTGTTTTTTTCTTCCGTTCTCCGGTTATCTGAGTGGACAAAAGCTGTAAATTGTTGACTTTGAAAATCTCGATGGGCAATGATGGAAGCAAAATATCTTTGACATTAAAAACTTTGAACATTTTCAATTAACATGTACGGTTCGCAATGGCTAATATATATTTATATAGAAGGAGTAGATGAAGAATAAACAACTTTATTATCAGTAAACCCAAGAAAAACTGATAACTAAACAAATTCTTTTATATAGTTATACAATTTACTGTCGTTAAAGTGTGCAGATATACTATATATATCGACTAACTTATCGTGTTTGGTAGGGATGTATACCTAGGGGAAAATTTAAAGTAAAGATTACAGAAAATTTAGATCAAAAAGAAGCTTTACACTTGACAAACCATTAGTATTATACATAAATATATTAGCTGCTTGGTTAACATAAAAAAAAAACATAGAAAGATGCACAGAACATATTTTGTTGGGTTAACATACAATTTTAATCCAAGTATGTTAAAAGTTAGGGTTAAAATTTCGCCTCTAAGAAATCAATTATTTAAAACGAATGCAATTAAGTTTCAAATAAACAGACGAGGGTTTCATAATTCTCACCTTCTCAATAAACCAGGACATGAATATAAAATTAAAGATATAAAGATTCCACAAACTGAAACATCTCAAGATGTATCTTTTCTAAAATCTTTAGCCCAGGGTTTCTATTCCCATACTCATAGTCATCAAACTAATAGCATTGCATCACATTCTCATGAACATTCACCTAGTTATTCGCATAGTCATTCGCATAGTCATTCGCATTCGAATCCTATGTTGATTCTAGATGCTGAAGAGATAAGAAAAAATGCAGGTGTGAGAGTCACATGGATTGGTCTAGGGATTAATGTTGCCATAGCGGTTGGGAAATTTATTGGTGGTATAGTGTTTCATTCACAAGCTTTATTTGCAGATTCTATTCATGCGTTAAGTGATATGATATCAGATTTTTTAACATTATTTTCTGTTCGTTTAGCTGCTAATAAACCCACAGTAGATTATCCATTTGGTTACGGTAAGATTGAAACTGTAGGTTCACTGGCTGTATCTACTATCTTAATGACGGCAGGTATTTCTATTGGGTGGTCGTCGTTGTGTACAATTGTAGGTCCCATCATACCACATACAATTATGGAAACATTAGTACTATTCGGTCCAGGATCTCATGACTCAGTGCAATCAACAGTGTCAGATACAACAACAATACAAGAGGTCACAAATATTAATGCTGCTTGGATTGCAGCATTATCTATTGTTGCTAAAGAATGGATTTTTAGAGTAACAAAGAAAGTTGCCATTGAAACCAAATCTAATGTACTTATGGCTAATGCTTGGCATCACCGTGTAGATTCATTAACCTCTTTGGTTGCTTTAGTCACCATTTCATCGGGTTATTTGTTTGATATTCAATCATTGGATACCATTGGTGGTCTTATTGTTTCTGGTTTGATTGTGAAAGCTGGTGCAGAAGGTATGAATACTTCAATAAGGGAGTTAATCGACCAATCTCTGGAGAAAGATGATGAAATGTATGAAGAGATAGAGCATACTTTAATTGATTCATTACATGAGCTTGCTCATAGTTTAAACTCATCACCATTAATATTGGATGAATTGATAGTTTTGGCATCTGGACCAAATTTAATGGCACATGCAAAGATTATTGTTCCTTCAAATAAATCTCATATTTTTACTATTAGTGAGTTATCTAGAGTATCGAGCAGCATACGTTCAATGCTAGAAAAAAACGTTGATAATTTCAAAGAAATAAAGATTGAATATATAGAGGAGAATAACAATCCAAAATTGCATTTTACCCCACACAAGGCAAATTTGACAGCTGTAGAGCTTCCAGTAACACATAGTCATAGTCATTCTACATCGACTCCACATACACACTCACATTAGAATGAAAGGAAAGAAGAAACATTTCTCATCTTATCATATATAGCTATTAATGAAAGCCCATAAAACACAGGTATCGTCTTTAACCATTAATTTGTTATTATAAATATTGACACACTTATTTATTTATTTTATTTATTTCTATAGAAACTATATGAGTTTTGGAAAGTATGCCAAATTCTTATACAGTTTAATAATGTTTAACAAGTTTATTTATTTTTGAAAATTTTTCTTTTTTGAAATGAATTACGTATAGGATATGTATGTGTATGTTATGTATTTATAAATAATTAAACATATGTGTATCGAGGAGTTTGTTTTCTGATAATGTCACCAACGAAGCTGGTTATCTATTTACCACAGATCCAATCATTTAAACCTGCTCTATTTCTGGCAATTTCAAAGGCATAAAATTGAATTCTAACAACAAAGATAGTACCTTCTTGACCATATTCCTCGTTGGCACTAGTTCTTAATAGAGTACCAAAATTGTAATCTTCGACATTTTCTTCAAATTCTCCACAGAACTTTCTCCATTTGACTTTTTGTTCCTTTGATTTTAATTCTTCTTCTTTAAAGTTTTTCACTCTTTCAATATCTTGATATTCTGGGAAATGTTGGATAAATGTATTATATATGTCATCATCAAATTTAGTTAGACGTAATTTAGAACCTTTAATTTTGGTTAATAGGTTCCAGTAGGTTTCCGCTTGTTCAACTGCAACGACAGCAAATTGTCTCTCGATATCTTCTAAGTTATCAGCTTCCTCGGCGTTAAAAGTGCTCATTGACATGTTTGTTGGTTTGTTCCTTTAATAGGTTTGTTTGTAGTTATTAACTAATAGTTATGTCGTATCTTATTATAATATAAGAATAAGGGGAGTAAAATAACAGAAAGAGGTTAACGATAATAACTCACCAATAAATACTTTCCAAAAAGTAAACAAAATTATAATATTCTTTTACTTAAAACTTAAACCCGTGAAGGTCTTCTTCCTCTTTCACCGTAATTGCTAGAATGTACTGGAAAGTTCCCTATTGTTACCTCATCGGGAACGCCCTTTCCTCTCTTCTCACCAAATTTTTCATTTTTTTTTTAACTTTTCAATGCGTTTCTTTTTTTTTGGTGCAGACAGGATCCGACTAATATCGTTCTAAGTGATTTGAATTGCGTGATCATGTGACTATTTTAACTTTTTAGGTAGCCCTAAATCGGATAACGAACAAACCCTAATTTCTAGTTACTGAATTGAACTCTATTCGGTAGTATCATATTTTAAGCTAATAATAACATCTTTCGAGACTCAGGGGAACCATTGATTTGAAATTCGGTTTGCCGTTCGAAGGAAATTGTATTATATCTTTATAGAAGTTTATATGCTTTAAAATATTGCTATAATAATCCAGTTTATCAGCGTTTTATTGGTGTCTCACTACATATCAGCAACAAGGGTAATCAATTTCGTAAATTTCATAAAATGAATAAAATTAGTGCAGCATGTGTGATCATTGGAGATGAAGTTTTGAATGGGAAGATTAATGACACAAATTCTAGATATTTTGCAAAATTCTGTTTTAGACTCGGGATCAAATTACAAGAAATCATTACTATCGGGGATGATGAACAACAAATTGTAACAACCTTAAGACATTTAAAGGAGAAATATAGATTTATTATTACTACTGGTGGGATTGGTAGTACTCACGATGATATTAGTTATGAATGTATTGCAAAATCATTTAACTTACCTTGTCTCCTAAATGAACAATGCAAGTTAAGAATGCAAGAAAAATCAAATCCAGAAGGAAGATTAACGCCGCAAGCATTAAGTGATTATTATAAGATGGCTACTTTACCTGCAGGTCCAACAGTTCAAAACTATTATCTATATGATGACTTGTGGGTTCCTATATGTAGCATTAATAAGCAAGTCTTTATCTTCCCTGGTATTCCACAATTATTTGAAAGATTATTAAATGGTTTGACACCAATTATCAAAACTTTATATAATTTGAAGGAGAATGATATTGAATATGTCAGATATTTTGTTAAAACGAGTATGACTGAATCTCAAATTTCACATAATTTGAAATTGTTACAGGAGGACGCTTCTAAAGTATCGACTGAGATAAAAATTGGATCATACCCTCATTATGGTAAAGGTTTTAATACAATCAGTATACTTGGTGAAAGTAAGGACGAACGGTATCTTGTTGAGTTAATGAATCGTGCAATAACAGAATTTGATGGACAGCAGATTTCCTCCGAGGAAGAAGATGAAATATCGAACTCCAGATAAAACGAATAGAATAGAGCCTACATTTCTCCAATAACGAAATATTTACTTATTATACCTATTCAAAATACGTATATAGATATTTTATTTTATTTTTATTTTACAAAACCTTATACTACTTATATAGTAAACCACACTGGTGTAGAACCAATTAACTGTTAATATGTATTATACTTCTATCAAAATTTCTTTTAATCCTCATCTTCGTCATCAGTATCAACTGGCTTTGGAGTACCCTTTGGTGAGGATAACCATTCGATATAACGTAGACGACGACGTTCGGCTTGTAATTTCTTTTCGTTTCTGGTCATCTTCTTCTTTCTTTGTCTAACCTTGATATTGGCAGGAGAATCATCATCATCAACGGATGGAGTTATCATTTGGTCAGCCTTAATACCAACAGCATTGGTGTTACCACCATCTTCAAATCTACTTTGGTCAATTTGGTTAATACCCTTTTGAACCATGGTACCATTCTCCACAATCCATTGCTCTGGGCACAAAGCACCAACGAACTCATTATTATGTGAAATCATGACAACACCACCAGTCCAGTCACGGATAGCAACAGCCAAAGCACCCAAAGAATCTCTGTCCAGATAATTGGTAGGTTCATCAAGAACCAACAAATGTGGATTGTTCCACATGGCACCAGCGATAACAACCTTAACTAATTGACCACCAGATAAGGAACCTAATGGAGTGTGATTGGCAATTTCAGAGTCTAGACCGACATCTTCAAAATGCTTAGTAATAACAGATGGAATCAATTCACGGTAACCTAAACCTTCTCTGGAGGCCTCGTGATCATCAAACTTTTGAACCAGTTTTTCGAAACCGTGACCGATTAAGACATCTCTTGGAACCCAAGAATTATATTTTGGTTTCCACCATTTCCATTTAACTTCATATTGAAAGGACTTCTTTAATTTTTGTCTACCGACGATGGCTTCAATAGCTCTAGCACCTCTACCATCATCAACATCAATCTCCTTGGTCATCATTTCCTTCTCTTCTTCAGAAATCTTTCTGGATTCCTTTAACAAGACTTCACGATCATCACCGAATTGGTAACGCCATTGTAAGTACTGGTTAGCAGTTTTCTCCTTGTGTTCGTTAACGTGTTGTAGGGCATGTTGAGCAATATAACCAATACGTAAATTTGGATGTTTTTCCACTTTACCTTCTTGAGGAACTAATTCACCAGTCAAAAGTTTAATTAAAGTAGATTTACCAGCACCATTTGGACCAAGAACGGCAACACGAGAGGACAAAGATAGAGCACAAGAGACATGAGCTAATGATGTCTTAGTACCACCTGGATAGGTGAAGGTGACATCAGTCAGTTTTGCAACAGCTTTTGTTCTGGACTTGATACCAGTCAAGATACCAGGTGGAGGGAAATGCATTTGGGCATTTGAGTCAGTCAGGGTGTAGTAAGCCTTAGCTTCTGGTTTTTGTTCAACAAATGCAGCCAAGTTACCCTTGTAATAAGCTAATTTTTTGTTTTCATAATGAATAATGTCTGTACACACGGTATCCAAAAATCCTGAGTCGTGAGAGACAATTAAAGAAGTAATGTCGGTATGTTCTAACAAGTATTCTTCTAACCACTTAACGTTGGATACATCCAAATGATTGGTAGGTTCATCTAATAGTAAGATATCGGCTTTTTGCAACATTGCTCTGGCTAATTCCAATTTCATCTTCCAACCACCGGATAGAGAACCGACAGTTTGGGCTCTTCTTTCATCGTCAAAACCAACAGATTCCAAAGCAGCAGAAATTTCATCACGAGAAGTAGCTTGTAATTCTTCATCCAAAGCAATGAAAGAAACCAAATCTAGGTTACCTTCTTCACCTTGCAGTTTATGTTCGACAAAACAAGTACGAAGAGTATCCTTGTCTGGGAAACCATCCAATTGACCATTGGCAATGGCTCTCATTAATGTTGACTTACCAGCACCATTTCTACCGCAAAGACCGTATCTGTGACCCTTCAATAGACGTAGATTGGTTTTATTTAACAACATACGAGAACCGTAAGCTAGAGAGAAATCAGTGTTGACGATTTCGATACCTTCGTTTTCATCGTGTTTGACCTTTTCTTGATGGAAAATACCTCTGATTGAAGCAATAAAGTCGTCAGCAACAACATCTTTATTAGACTCACCAAGAATAGAGTTGAAGTATTCTTCTAGTCTCTTCCAATCATTAACGTTAGCAACACCGGTAATAAAATTGGTTAAGTATTCAGTGACAACAGTTTCTTTGTTGCTTTTAACATCTTCTAGGAATGGTTTCAATAGGAAGTTCCCTTCAGCAGATACCTTTGCCAAGTTATCCAATAGGAACTTCTTAGCATCCTCCTTTGTTAATCTCACAGGACCATTGCTAGACTTTCCAGAGGTTTCCCCGTCATCACCCTTTAGGACGACCAAAGCCTTTTGGGCTAATTCTCTGACTTCTGGAAGAGAAGCGGTATTAACAACTTTTTCAATACCAGGTAATAATAATGGAACGAAACTTTCAATTTCAACTCTGTTGTTAACTAATCTTGTCAAATTTTCAATGACGATAACTGTTTGTCTCAATTGTTCTTGAGATGAAGATGATAGATTTAAAGATCTGTTCAAAATGGGAACCAATAAGGACAAAGATGATTCAGTAACTTCAGCAACGAAAGTAACACTGGACAAGGCCTTAACAGATTCTGGAACTTTTTGAGGGTTTTGTAAAGTATCGACAATTAATTTAAAACGTGGAGAAAGATCTAAGTTATCTAAAATAGAAACGAAATCCAATAATGTTTGGTGACCTTGTTTAGCAAGTTCTGGTTTGAAATCTGTAGAGACATCAGTAAGAACTGGTACAGTTTGTCTAAATGTCAATTCTAATAAATCATTTGGAGAGTCTTCTCTAATTCTATCAACTATAGCTAAGGCAGCAATTTTAGATTGCCATTTAGCACCAGAAGATAAATATTCCAGGATAACAGGAAGAACGTTTGTGGCTAGTGATTCAACTGGGAAAGTGTTTAATAATGCATCAATGGCATGTTGAGCGGCACGTTTCACAGTGTTATCTTTTTCAGCGGTACCATCCAGAGCTAAACTGAAAAATGGGAGCAAGTAAGCCTCTTGAGGAGATTTATTAATACAGTTTTGAGCCAAATTGGAAACAAGTAAGTATGCGGACTCCTTGATCAAAGCAGGGTTCTTTGGTTTGATTAATTTGTTAATTACGTCGTGGATACCCCAGTCTTCGACATTCTTCATAGAAGAATTTTCACCATTGAATTCATCGACAATGGATTTGATTAATGTTTTACACTCAGTGATGTTTGAGGCTTCGGTCATCTTTAGCAGATAATTGGTGACTGGAGTAACATTTAAATTTAGATTGGAGATTGAAGTATTCAATGATGTCAAAGAGGCAGTAGAGGCTGATGGAGTTGGTGTATTACTAGTATTTGGGGTGGTAGTAGCAGGAACGTAACTATTTTGCTTATAGTTTTGATAAGTACTACCTTGGTTGTAGTTTTGATAGTTGCTACCTTGGTTGTAATTTTGATAGTTGCTACCTTGGTTGTAGTTTTGATAGTTGCTACCTTGATTATAGTTTTGATAGTTGTTACCTTGATTGTAATTGTTTTGGTAGTTACTACCTTGGTTCAAATTACGTTGTTGTTGATAATTATTGTTGTTTTTCTTAAAATAACCACCGAATGGTGATTTGACCATGTTTGGATCAGCTGGTTGCTGATCGATAAAATCATCCAGAGTTTGAAACTTCTTTGGAGGCATTATTGTCTCTTCAACTTTATGTATTTGGCAACCTTTTTGAATATAAATAAAATATAAAGAATAACTTATATAATCTGTAATGTTCAGAATATGATTAATTAATAATACTGTTTAATTTATAGTATATATTATGTAACTGCAAATATTATTACTACAAGATTGTATGGCAAAAGTGAAAAATTTTCCCGATGGGCAGCTGCAGGTGCAAAATAAAATTTTTACAATTATTAAGAGTGTGTTTGACCGTCATTTTGGTAGTCGCTTTGATAAAACTTTTGTTACCCGCATGTAAAGTGATGTTACAGAGAACGTTGCGTAGAAACGCTATAATGAATATGTTATAGTGTGATTAAAAGCACAATTTAGTTAATAATGTGGACCTCGTGGTTAGGACAAGTTAGTTTATGTTTCATTAAATATAGTCATTGATAACAAGGAAAAATTTTACACTAAGTGTCTAAAAGAATTGAAAAAAGAAATCTCTTTCTTTAAACCAACTTATCAAATTTACAGCCGTGAAGTAGCCGCTTGTCACACATATCTATTGTCTCAGTAAATGAGGTTTAAAGATATTCGTAAGAGATGAAGCATGTATAACCCATTACATATCGACAGTATGCTTGTTTGTGTTTCAATATATAGAATGAATAATTAAATAGAAATATAATTCTGATTAGAAAATATAGATTTTAAATATCCAAAAAAAACAATTTATAGATTAGTTGAGAATTAGAGAATTTAAGAGCTTCAAATGTGATGGAAAAACAAAATAATCAAGATTAATGGTAATAATGAAATGTAATCCTTTAATAACTGTCCCAAATATTAGTAATCACAATTTATTTTATAATTGATATTTATATTTTATTATAAATCACAAAATTATATATCTTTCTTTAGATAAACCCTTTTAAGTTTATGAAATCTCACCAAAAAGAAATAGCATGGTGTCCTCAAAACTTAGCGATAAGTTAAACAAAAATTTACCGTCTCTATCTCATATTTGTTACTCAACTTAATACATTAAAATTTATACATAATTAAAACTTAATTAATAACAATAGTTTAATCTTGCATCATTATCATAATTGTGACTTGTTGTATACAATGGCCACTGCTAAATTTTAGCTTTTATTTTCTATGAATGTACTTATTTCTAATACATTGAATTCCTATTCTGATTATATTTTAGCCAATTTGGGAAATTTTATAACCAATAGATAGAAAGTTAGGTAACCATATAAACATCATATATTTAAGTTTTAATTTAATATACTAGTGAAATTAAAAATGGAAATATTACAAAACAGACAAACAAAACATGACAGCATTCTGTGTCGATCTTTTCTTTGTACGTGCAATTCTCTTAACAATAATTATAGCTTTAATAATAATCGACTGCTCAATGATATTAAAAAGAGTTTAAATCTAACCATCGGATAAACTAAACAATTCAATTGTTAATAAATACAAGATATTTCTATATATTTAGATATTACATGAATAGTTCCGCTTAAAATAATAACATAATAATGACAAATAGTGATGAGGGGAAATTGAGCGGGATATATTTTTCTTTAAACGTCTTAAAACTTCTCGATCGGCACATTCTCTAATAGAAGGATTCTCGCCCCTCATGACATTCCTATCTAGTCACTACGAGCAAATAGCATATCTTAAGATCATAATTTACAACTATTACATGAAACTTTGTGCACATATTTTTCTTTCTTTAATCGTATTGTTGTCTACATTAATGATAAGTATTTGAATTTTTTGGATATGCGAACATATAATCAACTTTAATGTTAATTAGACTACTTTATCCCATTATATATATAAAAAAAGAGAGACAATGATAAGGAGTGAAGTCATCAAAATGAGATCTAGAACAACATTTAAAACGAAATCTAATTTCATTGATTTATTAACCAAAGAAGGAAAATAATAATTAATATTATACTTAAAGTTCTCTTGTCTTTCTTAAAGCAAAATAGTTTTTATTTTTGCTTGTTTTCATTCTTATTGTTCTGTCATTCATACTTAAAATTCGGAACGAATGCAAAAGTAGTTAAATATTGATATATGGTTGATGTCATTTGGTATTTGGGAAAAGAAAAAGAAAACTCAATGTTCTTTTTCATTGATGATTTTTTGCCGCACAAGGCTAAAGATGGAGTTCGTAGTATTGATAAATTTCACCTTTCTCCTCTCACTCTCTCTCTCTATTTACGCACTTAAAAAACGAGAACTTAAAGTGCAAATAAATAAAAAAGTAATTGAGAAGTTCTTCTACGGCAAAACTTGCATCTTACCACCGTAAAAGAGCCAGAGAGGCAGAAAAATAAACATTTAAAATATTAATTATTTGCAGCCAAAATAAAATAAATCATAATTGTTTGATTGAAATGATACAAACAAATTTAAGGAGAACAGGTACATATCCCTAGACATTGGAGAAGTTTAGAAAACGCGCCGAAATTTGGTCGAAAAGTATTGGTACACTAAAAACGAAAAAAATGTCAAAATGAGGTCTAAGTGAATATTTTATAGGAACAAAACTATAATTTTGGGGAAAAAAGATAAGAAAGCGAAAAAGAGTATTCTTTGTCTTTTTTCGCGGTTAAATAAAAAAATAGAAATTTTAAGAATATACACAAAATTCATAATAAATAAATTAAGATGGTAATAATAACATAGAGTACCACTGCAATATGTTAATTAAATACAGTTTTAATTGTATGTTCATCAGTACTAATCAATGTCTGTTTGAGATAACATTTAGATTCACGTAAAACTGAAGATATTTTGGGAATATTTAATTGGGGAGAACGATTTCTGTTTTTATAAATATCATTTTTTTTTCAAATTTCGGCGCGTTTTCAAAACTTCCAATGCAGTTTTAAAACTTCTCGTATGACTAGACATCCTGTAGGGAGAAAATTTCACTGATCCTTCATTTCTCCAATTTTCTTCAAACCATTCCTCTAACTAAGAGGTAGAAAAACAAAAAAAAAATACAGTAAACTAACCTTAAGAACCTGAAAAACAAAATAAAAAGAAATTTGGTTGAGTAGCGTCGTACCTAACAGGTTTTTAGGGGAAAGGAATGGCAATGTTGGAAATGAGCCATAACCTCAATTCCTGTTTTTACCTAAAGAGAAAAAAGAACATACATATTTGTACAGTAGACATGAAATTGAACGTTCTTCTATTGGTCGAAGAGTGAGAAATCCTTTTGCAGCCAACTATAATCCAGGAGAGAAACTTCTTTTCTGAACAAAAAAAAAATAATAGTAATCTAAAATATTTTTACCCTCCAGCATTTTAGGGGGACAATCACAACTTTATTTAGGAATTTAAATATTCTTTAGATGGAGAGGATCCTACGCCAAGTAAACGTAATTGTCCGTTCTCTACCAAAAACCAAAATTTTGAAAAAAAGGCATAATGAAATCCCAACGGGTGAAATGGCCCGTCGCACAGAAATCCCTATAGCCAAAAAATAAAGAAACGCAGCCAAAAAAGAAAAAGATAAGTTTTCCTAATTTCGATATGTTGTCGGTTTGTTTTGTAAAAATAGTAGTACCCCCTACAGACCTTTGTTTGAAACTTGCATTATTTTCTTCTATTACCATTTCTTTTTCCTTCAAGAGTTTTTCAGTTCGACGCAAGTATTAATGTATGAATTAATTTTAATAAGTATTGTTCTGCAGCACAATAAATACTGATCATAAATAAAACTAATAGATTACTATAAGTTCCCCTAGTCACATTAATTACTTTCTTTTGCCCCCCCCCCCTCCGCACCTTTCCCCCAACAGTATGGATTGGTAAGTTGCATTTATTGTTATTTTATTAACAATATGCCACGGAATCCTATCTCATTGTCCTGCTGCTTCCTGTTTTCTATCTTAATTTCTCTTTTTTTCTTAACGGAAGATATACAAACACTTTATTTTTTTAGGCAAAAATGGCCGTACAATAAATAAGATTTGCCATTTTCTCCTCTATTATTTAGTTCTCAAAATACTCTTTTTCATTTGTTTTTTTTATAATTTTTTAGCTATTTTACATATAAACTGGCTGTTAAAAAGGACAGTTAATCTATACAACCCATAAACTTATTTGCTTTTGTTTATATTTATTTTGTTCAATTTTACTCCAAATGTTTCTGTAAACAAATAAATCAACTAAATCAAAAGTAAATTTTACTTTTCTACCTAAATCTCTCTCTCTCTCTTTTGATATTTTGTACAACATCTTGATCCATAAAACTCTATTTATTGGGTTAATTTTAAAGTAAAAAATGGTCTCTGTTAATTATTACCAGATGAGAATTCTCGCTTTCTTTTTTTTTTATCTTTGACAGTTACTCCTTGCAGCATAATTTAGAAAGAAAATAAAGATAATATTATTTATTTCTTAATCAAGTTAGTATTTGAAAGAAGGAGCTAGCGACTTAACACAATTACATCAATTTTATTTTCATAATGGTATGATATGCATCTTCATCTTTTTTCTTTCTTTCTTTTTTGTTTTTATTTAAATTTCATCTTTTCTCCTGTATCTTCTATTAAAATATTTATATGTGCTTATGTTTTCTACTTTAGGACATGCATGAATGTAGGAAACTTTTTTTACATTTTAATAATAAATAATATATAAAGCTAAGAGGCTCTATACATACTTGTTTGCCGTGTACTTTTTTTACTCGTATACTCAACAAACTGGAATTTATTTTATTCGTTTTGCTATTCATTAAAACTCCATATATATATAAACATAACTAACTTCATAATAGGATATAATCTAATTTTATTTATTACTATCAGTATTTAAAAAAAAAAAGTGACATTAAAATAAAGAAAAGCAATAAAACAAGAGAAAAAAATGGCTAATTCTTCGCCTCCCTTCTCTAATTCTGCAGATATTATTGGTCTTGCACCAACAGTTCCTCGACAAAGGCAGGATAAAGTTAGTAAATATGCTAAATATGATGATATCTTAGGTTCATCAAAGCATTTAACAATGAAAAAGAAAAAAAATAGAGTGGAAACATTTGAAAGATCTACTATACATTCAATGGCTGAATTGATCAATATTTTAATTGCTAAAAAAAATTCAAATAATTTATCATTTCATATTAGAGCTACTATACCTTTTTCATCATTTGATTTACCATTTCATCCAACACCTGAAGCGGTCGATGTACTTTACGATAAAATTAGAGAAAATATTTATGATGCATGTGGTATTGCTTTAGTACTAAATCATACCGATAGAGCAAAAGATAATGTCACCAGAAGTAAAAGGTATATATGTCGTCAGGATAGTAGAGGTGACGTTAGTAAGAATGGTAGAGGTTCGGTATTAAAACAATATCATTGTGGTTCAAGGTTTATCTTTAAATATAAGGATAGATATGCTTTTGTTGAATTAGATTTGATTCATAGAGTTAATCATAATGTTAATATTCCAGTACCAACTTTAACTAAAGCTGAATTTACTAAAAAGGATAATGTGGTTAACAATGGGAATAATGAGGCAAAGGTTAATGAACTTTTAACGGGTAGAATGTCAACAGCACCTATAACCGCACAATTTTTACCAGGCACAGAAACTAATAATATCGGTCCAATGATTGCAACCCCTGTAGTGGCCAGTATGAGCCCCGTTATTGGTTATCAACCAGCTATGACATACTCGTACCCAAATGGTCCAATACCAATCTATTATCAAAATGGTACACCTGCAACAGCTACTAGCATGCAAAATTATAACCCTCAAGCTCCATATTACCCTAATGATCATTATCTCCAACCAATTTATAGCAACAATAACATCGGTAACCCTTTACCAGGTGTTCATGTGAATTTTCAACAGCAGCAACAGCAACAACAGCAACAACAGCAACAGCAACCACTTTTATATCAAAAGATACGAACTCCACCTCAATCTGCCCACACTACTCTTGTTCCTTATCAATTGCAACAAGCACCAATATTACCATCTGTCTCTAACATTAATGGTGCTGTTCAATACGTTCCTAACACAGCAGTCTCTATGGAGTTAGCTCCAACAATGGCTCCCACAATAAATCAGCCAAGAATCTTACCAAGTTTTGATGAAGGGTTTAATAAACCGGCTGTTTTACGTAGATCTTTAACGAATTCACCTACGGGTACATTGAATAGTCCACAGTCTGCTACAATTGAAAGCGATCAAGAAAATATCGACAAATTGAAAAAGACAATCGAGACCTTTAAAACCCTTAAGGAAAAAAATGAGCCATTAGAGGACGATTATGTTGCGTGGTTCAAGACATATGTAAATGGTATGAGAGAAAGCTTGTTAAAGTTGGGTAATGATGATCCCAATAAGATCAAATCCGTCATTTCAGAAACTTCATTTTTAAAATCGATTGGAGATATTGAAAGTATCATGAGGGAGTTATCAGCAAGACCTCAGAAGAATTCTAGCGTTACCCTTGGAGTTCCAGCTGCTGTGGTTGAAAATGATGACAAGAAACAGCCTACACCTGAACCACATAGTCCACATTTCACTAGCTCATAAAACCTGAATCACATTGATAAGAGATCATAATAAACTAAAAAGTAAAAAGCTTAACTTATAACTTTTCAAATCGATATACCCCGTTTCTACTTCATACTTATTCCAAGCTATGAATAACTACTAATATTCTTTACGAAGTATTTTACTCATTTCAATAATACTAATAAGGTTCGTTAACCTTCTAATTGGCGATGCCATTTCATGATTTAACAACATCTTTCGAACATTTTAATTTTAGTTTCATAACGCTTCATGAAAATCATTTAGTTAAATCTAAATATGACATTAAATAATATATATTTGGACTCTTCTAATAAATAATAAGACATTTATTTACAATAAACCAGGTATTTTCAAATCGTTAAATAGTGCTTGAAATTAGTATTTAATTTGTTAGTTTGCCCCTATATAAAAATTTGAAACCTTAAGTATCTAAAACATAAGAGTAATATAGTCAAAGCACTTTTATATTCGTTTTGAAATCTGGCACAACTTCCTTGATTCTCTCATCGACCTCGTTCAATTCTAAAACACCTCCATCGTAGCTCTCTCTGCCATTAAAATTCTTCTTGGAAAAACGCGACGCGTAAAACAATGCACACTCCCTCTCTATATACCGTTGACAAAAGCTAAGAAATATAAACAAATTAAAAAGAAAAATTAAACAAAGATGTAAGCAGGAAGAAACGCGTCACGAAAACTTAGTAGCTCAATCATCTTAAAAACTGCAAAGAACTAGCCCATTTAGTGTCCTCTCTAAAGGATGTCGAACTTCAACAGATTTCTGTCTGTTTCTTGTTTCAACATACGGTTATACTGTAGGATCGTAGTTTTGACAAGTCAAATGAACGCGTCTAATTTTTTTTGCTTCTGTAGTTTTAACTCATTTGAATATCTTGAATAAATTGCTTGATTTTTCTCTTTTTCAAACTGGTGTTATTATAATAAAATAAAATACATTATAGAATTGAAAGTTGTAAATAAGAATTACTATTTTGGTGTTATTAACTCCCTGTTTCCCTCTTTTAACGTACTTATTTTTATTGTTATTTATTTTGAATTACTTAAATTCTCAAAAACAACAATAATAATAATTCACCCGGTATATATACACATATATATACAAGTACCTTGGTGTTTCAATATCTTTATTTACAATAATCGTATTACTAATAGCATCCAAAGTCGCTATAAATTAACACCCAGCTATACAAGTATCCAGACACATATATACCCATAATAACATAATAACATAAACAAAATAAGCACGAAATCAAAGATGGCAGAAGTTTCGCGCATGACTTTAAAGATACTATACTCTCTAGATGATGGATCAAGTGGGAGCTATCTGGCGCGTTCCAAGAAACCATATGAAGTTAGAGTCGCCAATATTCCAAATCCATCATCTCCAACAGAGAATGAACTAAAATTACGTATAGGTGCAGTTAACCTTTCATTTGTCCTGGATGAAATACAATTGAATTCTCCAGAAGTAATGGAGATATATACAAATAGACCATCAACAAATGCGGAAGTGACATTGGATTACAATCTTTATTATCATGATATTTGTGAAGCCAATGAACCATTAGTAAGTTTAGGTTTATTATCAAAGATACGATCAAATTTACAAAAACAAACTCAGGATAAATTAACCACAATCAATGAAGACACACCACCAGAAGATGATGATGATGAAGAACTTGATGAATATGATGATGAATTTATGGTAATTGGTAGAGTTTGCTCCAATTTTTCTGCAATGCTAAGAAGAACTTATAGTAATGCATCTAAAAAGAGAAAACAAAATAAAAAAGACGAAAATAATTCTGAATCTGTAGCTACACCAGAGACCCTTGAAGTGAAATTAAAACTTAAAAGAGTTGTTACAAATAGACCTAAGGAAATCACAGAGCTACCGAAGGTCTCCACTCCATCTGTAAAACCTCAAAGATATGCTCCTCCAACAATAACAAATGTGACAAAATCTGTTAGAGTAAATAAGAGACAAACAAATCCAAAGCCTGCACCAAAGGCTATCAGAACACAGTCGTTACCTATTTGGGATACCCGTTTGAATCCAGCTGGCTCTGGTTTCATGAAGACATCAATTGCACATAAGATATATATGGCAGATAGACAAACTGAGAATCTTGGTAAGCAACAGCAACAGCAACAAAGACAAGAAAGTCATCCTGATGCATTAACCTACGAGATAAATTCTTTACAACCAGACAATTCGGTGCAGAAAATTAAAGTTGATGATGCCATCAGTAAAAGGTTTGATTTTATGAATAAGAAAAAGGATAATGCTACAAATAGTATAACAATTATGAAGCATAGTTCTGCTTCGACTAAGAAATCGACTAAAAAAGTTTCGAAAGCTAGTAGAACCAAATCAGGGAAAATTTTACCTACAATGGCCACCATGCAAATATCTCAAACAGTACCTTCACCATTAACGACGATAGCTAGTGGTTTAAATGAAACTATAGCGGACAAGACACCATGTGACGAAGATGATGACATCATCAATTCAACTAATGGTAATAATGATAATGGTAGTAACAAAGAGAATATTCCACCCCCAATAGATAATGAAAACATAAGTCGTGATATGTATACAAATTTATTGAATTTCAATGAAAATAGCATTGATTGGTTAAATGAATTTAATGATGCCACTAAAGGATTGGATTTAGTTGGGATGATGGAACCTCCAAGTAATACTACTCCAATGACAATGGCAAATCTAACAAATTCTAAAAATACACCAAGAGATATTCCGACTGTTGAGGATATGGATAGAACATCTCCAATCGATACATTGTCTATGCCATTAATGGAATTGGATCAAGCGGGGAAACTTCACAATATTAGAAACAATGAAAAATCTATTGAAAATGGTACACTAACAACTATGAGAAAGAATAGCACAAGTGGGGGTATTAAGTCTAAAGTGACAACTTGTCATGATCAATTACGTCGATTGCCATTACTTTCTGGTCAACAGAAGGAATTTGTTGATATTACAAGTGCTATACCTGCTGATGTCACTGTTCCAAATAGTGATGCCACAGTATTGGTAAGTTATTCAAAGAGTGAGGATGAAGGTAATGAAGAGGATGATGAAGAGGATGAAAATTCTAATAAGCGCCATGGTGTTATGCCATCATCGCCAGGGATGATGTTTGGATATAAACCTACGTTGAATGGAAATGAAGATGATGAAAATGATGATTACGAAGGTGATGATATCTTTTCATCATTTGTTAATGGTAGTAATGATGGAGTAAGTCATGATACACCTGCTACTAATAATTGCAGTAGTGATCCTAAATAATATATATATATATTGTTATAAGCTTCATATATGTTTGAAATTTAAAAGAAAATGCTTTTATTCCTTCTTAGTGAAGAGTGCTATTCTCAAGATAAAAAATAATATAAGTATGTAAATATAGGGGGGGGTAGTAAAATTATGAAAATGATTATGAATAGATTATACATTTATAAAATTAATTAAGAATTAATGTTAAATGATAAATAGTTTAATCTTTTTTGTTACATCGTATATGAATAATAGTATATGAGCTCTATAGTAAATAATATAAAGAAATGAAATAAAATAAAATAGTAGTGTTTAGATGAAAATGAAGGTCGTTAGAAATAAAAGTATGAAGTACAACATGAATGGTGATAAAAAAATTAAAAAGATGAAATGGAATGAAATGAAGTCTAACATGTTTATGAATGTATATGAGCCATGAAAAAAATGAAAATAAAATAAAATAAATGAATAGTGAGAAATAGAAATATTGAATGTCATTAGTTAATTACCTGGAGTAAAACTTTTTGAGGCATAAGGATTAAATTTTGGTCCATTACTACCATTTTTTCTTTCATCAAAATGAAGATTTTGTTGTCCAGTAGTTATCATATATTCATTATATTTATCCATTAAGAATTTATCTAATTCATCTCTTGTTTTTAATTCACTTTGTGATAACAAAGATCTTGGACAAAATAATACATCATCTTCAAACAGTTTACTTCTATTCTTAATATTTAATAAATCATAATGATGACCAAATGAATTATTACTAGTAATATTTGAACCTGATGATGATGATGATGATAAACTACTAATATTATTTGTTGTTCTTAATGTACTTAATACACTAGAATTTGAACTTGAACTTGAATTACTTCTTGTTGCATTTACATTAAATTTTTTAATTGATGAAGACGATCTATCATTATTACTATTATTATATTGTTGATTATTTAACATCATAACTTGTTGTTGTTGCATTAATAAAGGTGATAGATGTTGTTGATAATCAAAATCTTGTAAAACAGGATTATTACCATTAATATTATTCATTTGCATAATGTAACCTGGTTGTTGTTGTATAGGGGGTATATTTGAATTTAATAAGGGCATAGTAATAGTAATATTTGTTGTTGATATTAATATAGTATAATGTTTACTTGGTAACTATATGTATATAATTTAAAAACAAAAAGAACGTGCTATGAAATATGAAAAGGAAATGTTTTGTATAATTTTATTGACTAATAATATTATTTACAGAACTGTTTTTCCTTTGACTAATAATTATATTTTTATTTTTATTTTTTCTGTCTCTTGTTCTGGCTTTTTTTAAAAAAAAATAATATCGCTTGGTCCGTTTGTCTAACAGAAGGAAAATGTTCGGAGATGTTAATTAAGCACACATACACAAGAATAAGTTTATTTGCTAGGTAAAGAATACAAAGTTAATACAAAATAAAATGAGAGAGTCATTACCAGCATATATATATATATATGCTGGTGTATAATATCTTACACAATCAAAAGAAAGAGAGAGAGAGAGAGAGAGAGAGAAGGAAAGGACTTACTTAACAACACCTTTTAAATCCTTATAATTCAACAAACTTATAATTATGTTAACCAAAACAGTTCAACGGTTCACATTTATCTGCTAGTACTACTGAAAGAAACCAAAATTTCAATATGCAATAATTAAATATATACACATTTTACCGTTTTTTAAATAAATTAAATTAAATTCTTTTATTAAATGGTTGAGGGAAATTTATAACCTTTTAACTACTCGGCCAGTGATATCGCTGCACAGATGGATCAAGGTATCGTATCGAATTAATACCCGTCCACTTATTATTACGGAGGGGAAAGGGGAGGTCTTCGGGCTTTCGTTACTCCGAGAAAGAAACAAAAAAGATTGTTTCTTTTCTGAAGCTCTAATGCGGTGTGTGGGTCTCAGTATTTACAAAAGGCTATCTCGTGTGTGGTGATGTAGTCACGTGAACTGTCGATCTTTTATTATCTTCTTATACGAACATGCGGAGTTTTTTATTTAATTTTCTTTCTGTATTTAACTCCGCCTCGGTCTTTGGCCTCGTCTTTGTTCGTTATCGTCGTCATCATTGCTTAAAGTGATTAGGCGCGAAGCAGAAAAAAAAACAGAATATTTGAGATCTCGGAGAAGGAACCAGAAAAAAGAGTTACAAGATACAGATAGATGTCTGGCTATGTGCTTAAATAATAGAATTGCTTATTATTACGTTCATACATTTTTAATATGTATGTACGTATATATGACATATATATAATATAATAGTGATGTAATTATTATTATTATTATTTTTTTTGTATGTATACTAATTTGATCATTTATGTTACATAGTGGAAAATGTGTTATCCAGATGTCTGTTACGAAATTAAATAAAGATGTCAATTATTATAATTATTAATATTTCTTTTCATTTCTTTTTTATAAAATGATGTAATTAACACTTAGACGGTTTTTAACAGTCTTGTTATCAGTTCTAAATTCTCCAATACTGTCTGATTCAGATTTAATTTCTGAAGTAGTAATGTTATCATTAT
Organism: Maudiozyma serrabonitensis; assembly: GCA_030571355.1. NCBI lineage: Eukaryota > Fungi > Ascomycota > Saccharomycetes > Saccharomycetales > Saccharomycetaceae > Maudiozyma > Maudiozyma serrabonitensis. The sequence goes on along the minus strand of JAJLXS010000046.1, from coordinate 45,806 downwards.
TAACAACAGCAGATTCATCAGCACCTTCATTATTAGTTGTATTTGATTTAGATTGCAATTTATCAGTGTTATTGATTTGATCATTTTGTGATTCATAATTGAAACTATTTCTACTACTACTACTACTGCTACTATTGGAAGTAGGAGAAGATGGTGAACCTTTATTACCTGTTAATTTACGTTTACGACCAATTCTTTTACTATTTTTTATACCTGTATTCATCAATTTTTGATTATTTTGATTAAAATGATTTATAGGTTCAATTATTGTGGTTCCTCTTGGAGAATATTGATTTGGTAGTAATGTACCTGTATGACTTGTATCATAATATTGAGGAACAGATGGTATAGGTGTTTGTAACATTTGTGATTGTTGTGGTTGAAGTTGTGGTGGTAAATGCATTTGTTGAGTTACAGGAAATACCATAATATTAGTTGTATTCCATGGTTTACTCATTGGACTTAATTCTACATTCTCAATAGAATTATGTGGTTGTGTATGTATTGATGGTATCATCATATTTTGTTCTTGTTGTTTTGATGTAATGTTTGACGGTGTTGCAATTATTGTTGCATGATTCCTTGAATTGGGAATATTAACATTATAAGCATGAACAGGTGACGTTAATTGTGATGTAGAATATAAAGATTCTTGTCCGCGAATATTATTAAATGATGATGGCGATGTTGATGTTGTATAATGCAAAGGTTGTTGTGGATTTGGTTGTGAATTAGATGTAGGATGTTGACCATATGGAATATAACTACTAGGACGATCGTATGCATTATTATTATTGGTGTTGTTGTTGTTGTTGTTGTTATTATTATACATATATTGTGGATGTCCTATTATTCGTATATCTGGACGATGTTGTTGAATTGATGTTTCATTTATTGTATAATTAGTATTATTAGTATTATTTGATAAACCTAATATTCTATTATCAAAATGTATGTTATTATTAGTAGGATGTTGCAAATGAGACGATGATGGCGATGTTAAACTATTATTAGTATTAGAATTAGTTGTAGACAATTGAACTTCATTAAAATATGAAGGTGGATGATTTAATTTTGCATGAACTGAATCCCTATGTTGTTTTAGATTATCAACTCTACTAAAATATTTTAAACAAATATAACATTGAAATGGTTTTTCACCAGTATGTTTTCTAATATGTCTTGCTAAATGTTCAGCTCTTGTAAAAGCCATATTACAATCTTTATAACCTTCACATTTAAACATTTTCTTGTTATTGTTATTATTATTACTACTACCTGTTATTGTATTATTTGTTACCGATGAATGATGAGGATGACCTGCTGATAAAGTGGGACTTCTTTTAAAATTACCCATTATGAATAATAGTATTTTTTTATTTGGAAATGCTTAATTTGTAATGTTTTTAAAGAATAATATTGTTTTTGTAGAGAAAAAAAATGTGTTAAGAATATGAATATAAAAAAATATGATATTGTTTGATGAATGTAATTTAAAAATCAAACAAAGCTCAAATGTATATGTTTTTTGGTATCTTTCCTTTTAATAATTGGTTTCAAGATCCGTTAATATAATTAAAAAACAAATATATATATATTTTTTTGGGTTATTAATAAAAATGTATTGAAATAAAAAATATAATGATGTAATGTTATATTTTTTCAATTTAAAGAGAATAACTTTTTTTTTTGGAAATCAAGATAGATTTAATTTTGGGGAATTTGTGATTATATAAATACTTTAAAATTGATCATCGGATTCAATGGATTTAAAAATTAAAATTGAAAAAAAGAATAGGAACTAGACCTCTTTTTAAAAAATTTAAAAAAATACGCACTAATTAAATTGGAATAAATTCTGGTTAAGAAGATGAGAAATGATAATAATTATAATAAAAAAATTAAAAAAAGCAAGAGAAAAAGAAAGAAAAAAGTTAAGAAGAACAAGAAAAATTGAGTAGACAGGGCAATAACCATTCGGAACAGGGCCATCGGAAGAGCCAAGCGATAAAACCAAAAATATTTTTATTACAAATTTCGTTGATTTTTGAAAATTATTCCGTTATAATTATTATTACACTACTTAACTTTTTTTGAAAATGTAGGAAAATTCAAGAAACAATAGATGTACGGCGAAAGTTCTTCAAAGTTTAAATGTAAAATGCTTATTTCAGATAAATTATTTATTGGATTTACAAAGAAATTGGCGTACACTTGGTACATTCCTGTTAATTCTCTTGAGAAAAGATTAATTCTATATATTCTATTGTGTAGATTAAGGACCTTCAATTGGATCGATATATGTTAATGGTTTTTTGTGTTACTAATATATATCGGCAGGGACAGAGGAGAAATAAAAGTGAAGAAAGAAATGCAATAGCAATAATGGTAATGATAACTGTGGCTATTGTTGTGCGGAGGGAAATAGGGAAGCACCTTTTTCCCCTCTCTTCTAAGTAACGTTACAGAGGGTATCCAGTAACGAAATGGCGCAGACGGAGTTGGATGACTCTACTTCTGTATTTTACCCTCTTTCCGTCCCCTCTCTCTCAGAAAGGTAAAGAGTATGAGAAAAATAGTTAAAAAGGATATCTACGATCATCAACAAGGACAATGAAAAGAAAAAAATAGAAGAACAGGGAAAAAAATATTTCCATAGAAACATCGTACAAGGCAATAGAACAGTAAAAGTTTAAGAGTATATACGTGCGTTCAACAAAGTCTGCGTAAATTTTTTTTTATTTTTTTCTAAATTGTCTTCGGCCAAGTCTCACTCTCTATATAGAAACGAAAATATTTTTAGTGAATTTCAATTTAAGTGAAATTAGTTTAGTTGAAGAGAATGAAGTAATAGATTGTTGAGCAATAAATTAATCAAACCAGTCATTAGAAAAAGAAAAAAGATTTATCTACCCCTTGTTGTTCCTAATTAACAAAATGAGGGGAAATTATTTTAATCCACCAAGTTAAAATATCCATGGAATACCACCCCGTTACTATTTTGATCCACGGTTACATCCCTCTCTGTTCCACAAGATATTTTAGGCGGCGCTACAAACAACATAATAAAAAAATAAATATGAACTTATATTGTAGATACTGGGTTATTATTCATATTTATTTGGCAAGAGGAGAAGTACACAATGTTTCATTTTACTACTAGTATTTCTTCATATCATTTATGGAAAACAAAAAGTGTGGAATGTCCTCCATACTATAGCTGTCCATTTCACAGAGATAGAGTTCTGGTAATCCCACTGAATCATATGTAGTCAATGCACCCTCAACAGAACAATAAAGCATAAAAATTGGAAAGAAGTAAAGAAAACAAATGAAAACGATGAGCCTAGCGTTATTTAGAAATACAAAAACAAAAGTTTAAAATAACAACCAATTATTTCTTTGATAAAGAATTTACCAATATTACTCTCTTTTTATGTGACAGTTCGACGTAGAAAACTCGATGAAGTAAGCAATACATCAGTTCGACCAATATTTCACAAAAATTTATGTACATAAATTTTTATGCATACATTGCATTAATCGCAGAGTTGTCCATATAAATGAAGAAAATTATATACAGAGGTTTCTCGGAGCACAATAATTGAGGTTATCATGGAAGTTCAGGAATGAGTGAAGAATACGGTTACAGTTCCTCTCTCCTAAGAAAGAAGCGGAGATGACAGTATTACTTTTTATCACAATAAAAGATGGGGACAATTCTATTTGGTGCGGTAGATTCTCTGCGAATGCGTGTTTTTGTTTTTGGTTTTTATCTCTTAATCTTCCTTGATACTCTGTATTTCCGCTGAAGGACACTCAAATTTACAATTCTGTCCAAATAATCTCTCTCTCCTTATTCCAAATTTCACCCTTGTCATCATTCTTCTTCTATTGTGCAGGTTTTTTAACATTCCGATTTTAAATTTTAACATTTTTTTCTCCTTCTATATTTTTATTGTTCCTGCAGTAATACATGGAAATATCACACAAGTGTTTCTTTGGGACAATCCAAGGGGAATATGAATAAATTAAATAAACGCGCGCAGTACTGTAAATTATTATTATTAGAATAATAGCTTCTAATAGGACCTGGGGGATAAATACTGTGGGCAAATATTAAATTTAAGAAGTAAATATAATTGTTGCTAGTATATCAGGTGTGAATATTTAGTATAGTTAGTAATAATAAAGAAGTATATCAGTAGGATTGCTTATCTTTGTGATATACAGCATTTTGAATATAAGCATTTTGAGTGTTTCCTCCTTTCTTTGATTTTTTGATAATCTAAACATTCTCTTCGAAATCCACTCATTTATTTATTTTCCATATACAATCCTTAATTATAGTAAGATAACGTAACATTGAGATGTTAGGATTCATTCTCGCCTATAATAATCTGTCGTACTAGTGGTATGTATACTATTGATTGTCATAAACTAAACGGATTGTTTTAAATGCACCCGAATTTTTTTGTTTAACACATTCTTACTTGTTAAGAGTGTCTACTAGTTCGAGCATAAAGCTCTTATAGGCTTGTATAATGTAAGCTACGTATATTGTACTTTGCATTGTCATGTATATGTGCTTCAAGTTCAACTTTATTTTAGCAGTTATAAGAACATTTATGCTGCACTAGAGAAAACAGTATCTCAAGTACATACATGAGTCTGTGTTCTATTTTGTTGAATAGGTGTGTACAAAAATATTAAAGTGAAACTAAAGCAGAAAATATATAATTTGAAGAAACACATAATAAAGTTGCCATAAAATAATGGTGATGTCATCACGATATTCAGATAGATCTCTGCTATAGGCTTGCCTTTCGAATTGACTCAAAACAATGCACAAAATTACAAGCCACCTTGAACTCTGTGGATATCATCATTAAAATATAAGTAGTTCAACCTCGAAAAATATTTAAACGCCAATTTCTTTGGGCAAAACTTAATTAAAAGTACGAAGAATTTGAAAATTTAGGCTTTTTGTACGTACTTTTTTCTTACAGAAGCACAGAAAATATTATATATGTGCTTCGGTTAGAAAAAACATAATTAAAGAGGAAGAAAAAGAAAATGCGATAGAACGCAAAAGTACCTTGGTTTCGCTTGGTTTTTTCACAGTAACAATCAGGAGAAAATAGATCCATCCGCTTAATTTTACAGGAGTAAGTATTTCATTTGTTTATCTTTTCATCGGATTTTAAGTAAGGATTATTATCATCCTTAACTAAGCTTAGTCTAAAAAAATTTGTTAAGGCACCATTTAATGTTTTATTAATTTCCGTGGGTTTTTAAATTGACGACAAACAAAATTATTTTTGGTATCAGCGACGATGTGATTCGTCTGGACCTTCTTATTATTATTACTAATAACAACAGCAATCTTTCAATTGGTCTTTTTTATTCCACGGGTACATCGGTGAGGGGAAGGATGAGATAGTATTAAATAAGAAATACAATGATAATCTTTGCAGATCATTTCAAATAGAAAGCAATTATTTTTCCCCACCTTCTTTCTTTCTCAGTGCCTAAGTTGAGTAATCTGCCCTGGGAACTCATTTTTGGACCCTGTGGATTACTATTTGGTAGTATCATTTATTGGCCTACCATCTTACCTAGATATTGACTAATTCGAACTTCGGAAAAGTATGTTCCACCAATTGCTAGCCGCCACGTAATTATTTAGTATATAAAAAACTTTTGACCAGCTACTTCAAGAAGGATGATCGTCTTCTAACGTAGAAGAATATTTTGCTTTTCTGTAAAAAGAAAAGGAAAACAATTGTGAATAGAGTTACCCATGTTATAATTAGGAAATTACTTGCTATGAGTTATGAGTTCCTCTTGTGCCAGATATTACCTTAATAAAAAAAGGTTCATTGAATAGTAATACCAATATCCGAATGTTCGCTCACTTCTATTAAAGTTTTTTAAACATTGTAATAATTAGAGAAATAATAGGTGTTCTATATGATTGCACCCAATTTTTTCCTGATAATATGGTATGAGGGGGTAAGTTGGTCACTAAAAAGAAGAGCGTTCTCTTGACAGTTAATTAGTGTGATATAATTAACCTAGAAGTTTCGACTCATAATAGCTTCCTTTCTTTTTTTCTATTTGTAGGTACTATCTGACAAGTCTGTATCTCGAACAAAAAACATTCAGATTTAGAACTTAAAATCCTTTTTACGACAATAAAACTACATGCATAGGCTCGATCCCTCATAACTTCTTTCTTACAAATAAAATTGTAACATCTTTACAAGAGGGTAATTGACTGAGATGTTGAGAGGGATATCAAAGTTAGCGTTGGTTGTTGATGAGGGTTAACTTTTTTTTCTTTTTTTAACTTTGACCAAGGTCGGATATGGAAGAGATCCGACCTTGTACAAAATTATTAAGAAAAAGTTGAGTCCCTTATGCATGGAGTGTTCATTGTTCTCATGTATTACTAGGAAACTCGATCACCATGATAATATATGTGGTTCTTCTCTTCATTTCTTCTCTTACAAGTAATCGGACCCTTAATTCCAGAAATGCTTACAATTTGGATATTTTCCATTTGTCTTCCAGCATTCATCCATCGAAGTACGCGAGTGGCTTTCTCCTTCGGTCTTTTTTCTCGATACGTTGAACAATCCCAGGAAAAAAACATTCGAAATTTGATTTAGATCACGACAAATAACGGAGGGAAGGAAAATGTATTGTGTAATACAAATATAGAACACGTAAACACTAACAAAGGTATAACTCTTGAATCAATAATAATTGTTATCAACTTTATTTGTGAAGATAAGATTGAAGTTTAGTTTATATTATACAAGTAGGATATACAATCTTAATATAGAGAGGTTTAAAATATTTTATTGAAGTCTTAATCTCTACGTGAATAATCTTTGATTTATCATCTCCGCGGAACATTTTAATTCAACCACACAGATAAAAACGTTTTTACTGCTTAAAACTTTTATGCTATATAACTTCTAAGATGTCTGAAAATTCCAAAAGTTTCCAAAATTGTACTGAAGCAGATGTCCCAGGTTATAACGATTGTCCTTCTTTCTTATTCCAAGTATCTAACAAAAAATCTTCCTCATCTACTAGTCTAGCTAGTAGTAACACTACACTTTCAAGTACAGGTAATGTTATAACTAGTAAAGTTAGGGATACATCTGGTAACACCAAATCAGCTATTTCACCACCTCCATTAATTTCAAAAAGAAAGGTTTCTAATCAAATTGATCCAAATAGGAATAATGATGATGATAAAACTAACATAATGACAAAAGATGAATTACTCTCTAAGATAGATGAATTACTTTCTAAGGAATCGAAGCTCTCGGAAAAAGAATTTACATTTTACAAAAACAAAGTGGATAATAATATTAAGAAAAGTTTAGATAATGTATCTACTGTAAACACTTTATCCCAATTTGTCCATAACATTGAAAGTGATAGAGTGTCAGCAAAAAAGTTGTTGACGCAATGGATGGTATCTGATACCTCCATAGGAACATGGTGTCCGGCATTTATAAAAATAATAGACAATATTGTATAATTACATGATATATACTATAAGACTGCAAAATGGTCTATGACCTCGATGTTACTTGTTGTTTTTGTTTACGATAGTTTAAAAAAATTATGTCAATTTCGCGATGATGTAGATCCCGCTTGACTAATAAATAAATAAGAAAAATAAGTAGAATTAACTTTTAACACATTGCTATGTTAAGTATAATATAATATCACATATTCATAATATTTGCAACTGTAAAAGAGGTCAAATCTAATTGCAATATATACCTTAGAATTTTGCACTATGGCAGAAAAACAATCTGTAAAAGATCTCCTGAATAAAGGACCAGACTTTGTTAAGGGCACTCCGCTGGATGTATATTTTGAACGATTAAGTGATGAATTGTTTAAACCATTAGTTCAGTTACAGAAGGAAGCGGATAATAATCAATCTGTGTATCAATATTTAGGACTGGAAAATAATGGTATATTTGTATCAAAATTACTTGCATATTTTGGTGAATTGCATGACTTGGTTTTGGAGAACCAGAAGAATATAATAAAAGATAAGTCTGATTTGTTACCAATATCATTACATGATATGAGATATGTGGATGCGTTAGTAAACCTTTTAATGATACATGGTATTGATGCCAATATCCCAGATGATATAAGAATACCGATGGATTCCAAAAGACTAACTCAATTTAAGAAAGATGATAGAAGATACGAGATTCCAAAAGCCCATCGAGTGGATATTTCAACTTTGAAATTGGTAATAGATTCTATGTATGACATATTAAGGCAGGATAGGAATGATGAGAAAGACAAAGATTTCGACACTGATTATTTACGTTCAACTTTACTGAAAGGTTCGGCATTTACAAATATATTTCTGGGGACATTAGTCCTTGTATTAACAGATACCATACATTATGAGAGAAAACTAGACTCTTTAGAGAAAATACAAGAAACATATACTCTATTTTCAATGTATACACTCTTGACAGAAACTTTGGTAAATAAAGAGGCAAAGGGAAAGGTTATAAATTTACTTTCTACATTAGTGATTAGAAGGGAGGAAGATGGGCTTTTAAGTTTGATTGATTTTATTTTAGGTGTAAGAGAAAATGAAGATATTGACGCTGAAAAGATGAGTCGCATAAATCAGATTTTATTGTCTAGACCCCCAAAAGCTGTACCGAACAAGGTATATTTACAAAAGTTGTTTGATCAAATTTATGATTCATTGACGTATGTTAATCGACCAATTGTAGTTATGTGTGTTAATAATATTATAAAAGACTTTTTTTTAAGGAACAAAAGAATTGTAAGAGATTTCCTTTTTAAAAGAATTTATCAAATTTTACTAAATAGTCCAGTGAAAGATCATACGGCCAAGGAATTAAATGATATGATTAATATCTTGCTATCCCTATCAAAGAATTCTTCGGTTGATGTCGTAAAGGATTTAGTAAGTGGTTTGGATGGGAACGAGTTTTTTCTAACACTATGGATATATGCTTTATTCCTGAAAAAAAACCAAAAAGTTGACCCATTGGTTGCTAATAATTTAAAGACAGATAATTTTGGGCCTTATTATGAAGTTATTCTCTCACTTATGAAATCATTTCTATTTATTTTAGATGAATATGATGCATTAGATTATTTATCTTTACATTTAGTAAATACTGTTCATGAAGATTGGGAGTATCGAATAGATTTAGAAACGCAACTACCCTATATTAATGTGAAGGGTCAAAATAACGAAAATTTACCTGATCTTAAAATAAGTGGTGATTCGATATCAGGAGAAAATATGAATAAAATGTCAAAATTGTTTCAAGATATGGATATATCCATCGAATTATATATAGAATTTTTAAAATTGTTAGACAATGAAGAATGTATCAAGGATGAGTTTTTGAACGTTTTAAAAAGATGGGTTCAACAAACTTTTAGTGCAGGTAATACAGAAAAGAGTTCGCTAATAAATCTTCCAAAAGAAATTCAAACAAAAAATATTCTAATATTGACTAATATAAAGTTACTTGAGAAGATGAATGAAAATTTCAAATCAGGATTGATCAGAAATGTTTCAGACATTCTCGAGGTAATTAATGATCTGTTAGATCTCCATTTGAATAATACTAATGAGAATCAAAGTGATAATAATGATGATGATAGTGATGATGATAGTGATGATGAGGAAGAAAAGGTAGGTGATGATGAAGGTAATAGTGCAATGAGTACATTAGATGTTATTTTTGAGTTACTGAAGACAATTATTGACCAAACACCTTCTGGGGTTCTCCAACAGAATAAAGAATTATTATTACAAATTAATGAGAAGATTAAAAGGACAAAAGCATCATCGCAAGAATTGATATCTACATCTTTGGCACTTATTTTAAGTGATTCTCCGAAGGGGAAAGATAATGATTCTCAATTGGTACAAAATGAAACAGATGATAATGAAAAGTTAGATAAAGCACTTCGAAATGTTGCTGATCCTTTAGTTCCAATCAAAGTACACGGTTTGATGGAATTGCGTAAATTTGTTGAAAATGGATCTACTATTATTGCTCCTGATAGAGTATTCAAATTACATCTTCAATATTTAAGAAATCCTGATCCATTTATTTATTTAAATGTAATTAAAGGGTTGTCTTCATTGTGTGAATATCAGCCTGAAATGACAGTAGGTGTATTAATTGAATTTTATCAAGATCGTAGACGTAGAAACAAGATGGATGATGTTTTAAAAGTTGGTGAAGTATTTATTAATTATATTCAAAGAGAGAATCAATTATTTCAAGGTAAATATGCAAATATGATTATAGATGTTTGTTTAGAAAGAATTCAAGGACATACAAAAGTGGATAATAAGATTCGTATGTCTGCCATGTCTATCCTTGGTGTATGTCTTCAAGTCAATGCAAAGGGTGTTTCTACGAGAATCAGTGAAATGTTAGATTGTGTATTTGGTATATTACAATTTGAGACTGATGAATCTATCAGCGATAATCAAAAGGATACTTTCATTATGAGAAGAAGTGCTATACATTTAATTTATGATTTATTTTATGATTTTGAACCTTCTTTATTACCAAAGAAATATGGCATGGAAAGATTGTTAACATTGTTAGAGTATATCAAAGATAAAGAAACAGATTACCTTGTGTGTGAACAGATTGTTCAAGTGATCGAGACGATCAATGAAGTCATGCCAGAAACTACTTTGGAAAAGTTAAAATTATCTGATTGATTAAGAAAACAGACTTTAAAACGATACATTTTAAGTATATTTCCTTTAAATATATGTAATACTGTTATATATAATCTATTACAAGTTAAGAACCTTCATTTAAAGGTATAATTTATTTAATTGCTAGAAACCTGTGCCAATCAATCATGTATATATCTCACGCATATAAATGTCCCACTCCTTTATTGTTCTTTACTTCACGAAGCAGTATCTCGTTGCATGGTCTCATTCAAAATCACTGTCAACGAATCTTGACAGAATATCTTTTCTTCACAATTTTTTCTCTTTCTTCCTTTCCCTTTCTGCGGCTAGTTTCGTACGGCCTCTTGTTACGTAACCAAAAACCCAAATAGAAATGGAAATGAAATTTTTTTTTTTCTAGAACGTTGTGGAACAATTTATTTTTCTACCATTTCTCTCTTTGAAAATTACCATAACCGACGGTAAATGGAGTTGAATGTCGAGAGCGAAGGGAGAAGGGAAAAGGGAGGTTGGGTGGCAATTGGCAAATAGCATTATATATATATATGTGGTGGAACTCTGACAGAGGACTATAACCGTTTGAGCCGCCAATTCTTTTCTTTTCTAGTCTTTCGTAAGTTATAGTTCTTGATATTTTAACTTAGTTTAATACTTTTTTTTCGTATTTTGCTTAACATTAGTTAGTAAATCAAGTCAAAAATTATTAGTAACGATGTCCTCTGAAACTTTTGAATTTCAAGCTGAGATCACTCAATTGATGAGTTTGATCATCAACACAGTCTATTCTAACAAAGAAATTTTCTTAAGAGAATTGATCTCTAACGCTTCCGATGCTTTAGATAAAATTAGATACCAAGCTCTATCTAATCCAAAGGAATTAGAATCTGAACCAGAATTATTCATCAGATTGACTCCAAAGCCAGAAGAAAAAGTTTTAGAACTTAGAGACTCTGGTATTGGTATGACCAAGGCTGATTTGATTAACAACTTGGGTACCATTGCTAAATCCGGTACTAAGGCTTTCATGGAAGCTTTATCTGCTGGTGCCGATGTCTCCATGATTGGTCAATTCGGTGTTGGTTTCTACTCTCTTTTCTTAGTCGCTGACAAGGTTCAAGTTATCTCTAAGAACAATGACGACGAACAATACATTTGGGAATCCAATGCTGGTGGTTCTTTCACTGTCACTTTAGATGAATCTAATGAAAAGATTGGTAGAGGTACTGTTTTAAGATTATTCTTGAAGGATGATCAATTAGAATACCTTGAAGAAAAGAGAATCAAGGAAGTTGTTAAGAGACATTCTGAATTCGTTTCTTATCCAATTCAATTATTAGTCACTAAGGAAGTTGAAAAGGAAGTTCCAGAAACTGAAGAAGAAAAGAAAGAAGAAGATGACAAGAAACCAAAATTGGAAGAAGTCGATGAAGAAGGTGAAGAAAAGAAGGAAAAGAAGACCATTAAGGAAGAAGTTAAAGAATTAGAAGAATTAAACAAGACTAAGCCTCTATGGACTAGAAACCCAACTGATATCACAAAGGAAGAATACAATGCTTTCTACAAGTCTATCTCTAACGATTGGGAAGATCCACTATATGTTAAGCACTTCTCTGTTGAAGGTCAATTGGAATTCAGAGCTATTCTATTCGTTCCAAAGAGAGCTCCAATGGATCTATTCGAAAACAAGAAGAAGAAGCACAACATTAAGTTATACGTTCGTCGTGTTTTCATCACTGACGAAGCTGAAGATTTAATTCCAGAATGGTTATCCTTCGTTAGAGGTGTTGTTGACTCTGAAGATTTACCATTAAACTTATCCAGAGAAATGCTACAACAAAACAAGATCATGAAGGTTATTAGAAAGAACATCGTTAAGAAGTTGATTGAGGCCTTCAACGAAATTGCCGAAGATGCTGAACAATTCGACAAGTTCTACTCTGCATTCGCCAAGAACATTAAGCTTGGTATTCATGAAGATACTCAAAACAGACCAGCTTTAGCTAAGTTGCTAAGATACAACTCTACCAAGTCTGGTGAAGAAATGACTTCTCTAGCTGATTATGTCACTAGAATGCCAGAACATCAAAAGAACATTTACTACATCACTGGTGAATCTCTAAAGGCTGTTGAAAAGTCTCCATTCTTAGACGCTCTAAAGGCTAAGGACTTCGAAGTACTATACTTAGTCGACCCAATTGATGAATACGCTTTCACCCAAATGAAGGAATTCGATGGTAAGACTCTAGTTGATATCACTAAGGATTTCGAACTAGAAGAAACTGACGAAGAAAAGGCTGAAAGAGAAAAGGAAATTAAGGAATACGAACCATTGACCACTGCCTTAAAGGAAATTCTAGGTGAGCAAGTTGAAAAGGTTGTTGTTTCTTACAAGCTTGTTGACGCTCCAGCTGCTATCAGAACCGGTCAATTTGGTTGGTCCGCTAACATGGAAAGAATCATGAAGGCTCAAGCCTTAAGAGATTCTTCCATGTCTTCATACATGTCTTCAAAGAAGACTTTCGAAATTTCTCCAGCTTCTCCAATTATTAAGGAACTAAAGAAGAGAGTTGAGGATGGTGGTGCTCAAGATAAGACCGTTAAGGATTTGACTAACTTATTATACGAAACTGCTCTATTGACTTCCGGTTTCACTTTAGAAGAGCCAACTTCCTTCGCTTCTAGAATTAACAGATTGATCTCCTTAGGTCTAAACATTGACGAAGAAGAAGAAAAGACCGAAGAAGCTGCTCCAGCCGCTGAAGCTACCGTCGAAGAAGTTCCAGCTGACACTGAAATGGAAGAAGTTGATTAAATGAATTAGATATTACTTTTTATCAATTACTAATTTTCTAGCTATGTCTTCATTTATAAACACAGTCACGTAACGTACATCACATATATAAATAGGGTTGTATATAAATTAAAATATTATAAATTCTAAAAAACTAAGAAAAATATTACACTTTTTTATGTATTGAGAGAATGATGCAAATGATATTATAGTGGAAGTAAAAATTATTTGGAATATATATATATATATTGGGATCAGAGAGAAGTATCAGAATCTTCATCAGAATCTTCGAGAACTCTGTTAACGAGTTCATTCAATTTACCAATCTCACTTATTCGTTGTTTGGCTAACCAACCACTCATCAGAAAATAAAATGATCCGACTACGCCATAACTTGTAAAATTTAAACACATTTTTATTTCATCTGGAGAAATATCTTTCAGCCACCCAACTGGTAGAATGTTTAATGATGGTGCCAACTTATCAAGAATCACATTTGAAAATAATTTAGAAATTGTAGGCCAAATTATTGATGCTCTTGCTAGTTCATCGCAATATGTGGTCAAACTACAATAATAGTCGAAGATTAACCGTGCTGTTATTCCTACTGAGGGGTCAGTCAAATCTTTGTTAGTTTGCTGCTGATGTTGTCTAAAATATGCTTGTGGGGTAACATTATTTTGAGATAACCATTTGTTAAAAAATCTCTTTTTGTAACAAGGTTTAATAATACCTCTATATAAGTAAAGCGCTATTTTGGATATTAGGACACAGTTAGATATTAATGAAATCGTAGATGTAGGGGCCCCTTCATAGGACCGAAGATGTAACATAAATAAAAATGGATACATTAATTCAAAATCGTCTAGTAGCAAACCTGAGAACTCAAACATTGTACTTTGATTTTTTACCAAACTTAGAATATAACAGGGAAATCCCATTATTAAGAACTTATTGAATCTTGATATACTATGAATACCACTAAAAGTCTCACTATAAACATCAAGCGCCTTAGTTGAACTAATATTTAATATGGTCCTTAATATAGATTCTGGAAAGAGGGTCCTTAACTGATACAGGCCCAATTTCAAGAGTAATTTGGATGGATTAGTCAGAACTGATATTCCTAGTCCTAGTGGAATCAAATGTTGAATCACATCTTGGATTTTAAAATAAATTGATAGAATAGTTGATGACTTTCTTAGATATGTAGTATTCGAAAGGATAAAATTTTTCTTACATTGAGGGCATTTTTTTGAAGGAATGTTTGTTAAAGTATGAATGTTGCCTTGAAATGTCTCACTCAATATTCCTTCGAAGGGGTTAGGACCCAGTAATAAAAATGGCAATTTGATCATTTGTAGGTATATGGATATTAATTTTCTAACAGATTTTGGGAGAATGTCTAATAAAGCATTTGATTCCTGAGAAATTCTTTTATTAGTATCTATGACATCAAACAGATATATTCTGTTCAAATCATATATAGTGACATTGGGACCTCTCATACCTCCGTCAAAGTGTATTTCCTCTATATAGGATTTCTCCATCATATTGTTTAGGTATTTTAAATAACAAATCTTGTGTATTTCTAAATTACAACCACATGAATGTTTGATCCATTTAAAACGAACGTTTTTATCTGTTACAACTTCTTCTTCTAGGCAAATCCAACAGGTGTAACTTGTTGGCTGTTGCCTCCGCAGGGTATTCCAAAACAACATAAATAGAATATGTAATCTTGTATACTTTAAGAGATACTTTAATATTATTGAAATTTGAGCTTCTAACCTTATTCGTTTTATATCTTAATATTTTATTTCTGTGGTTTTAAATAACATAATACTCCATTGATGTTTCCTTTTTTGTTGCGTTATCTAAGAGCCCTTAAATTTGATGCAATAACTAAACACATATTATATAAAATTTTCAAAAAAAAAAAAGTACTACATAGGATTGAAAGAGAATAATGATACTATTGATATTTATATGAGTGCATTATATACAGGTATTTACTAATGTCTACACGTTAGCTGAGATGGTGCAAAATCGGTTTGTTTGTGCGATTGTTTTTTCATTATTCATAACTGCGGTTGAGATTGTTGAAGAGTTTGATCCTGAAGTAAATACTTTCTTAAAATATTTTTCTTTATATTCTTCTTCAATTCTTCTGGTTGCTCAACGCCTTTTTTCGTTAGAAATTGATTTGCCAATGTATCATTGGCAACAAGCTCTTGTAACTTTGTCTGTATTGAATCAATTGCAGAACGTTCTTTTATTAAATCTTCTTGCATTGATGATATGTTCAATTTTAATAATTCTTTGACCGTATCCTTAGAAAAATCAGTAATACCATATTTTTCTTTAATTTCTTTTAATTCTTCTTGTGATCCTGATTTATTTAGACAATTTTGAATTCTTCTTATATCTTCCAATAAAGATAAATTTTCATTTTCTATCTGTTTTCTTCTTTCAAGGAAAATTTCCGATTTACTTGCTTCTTCTCTAGCTACATTAATCTTTGCTTCTTTCTCAAATTTAGCAAATTGTTGACCTTTATTTTTTAAAATTTCAGCAATAGCGAAAAACTTTCGTTTTGAAAGTGGTCTAGTTGTTTCAATTCTTACTAAATCACCTTCACGTGAAATATCAGCTTCATCATGAACGAGATAATCCTTTCTATGGATCAATTCTTTATTAATTCTCTTATTGAAAATTTTGGTTTCCACACGTACTTTTACAGTCTTTTGCATCTTACCTTGAGAGATGACCATCCCAATGAAATTTTGACGAGCCATTTTATATTTGTTCTAAAAGGTGTTTCTTCTCTCTACCGTTAATGTAATTTTCGTTCTATTCTGAAGCCAGTGGATACTTCTCAGATGTAGTATATGTGGGATACTTAGAACTTTTCAAAAAGATTTACTTCTAACCTTTGAATGTCTTACTTACTCCAGTTACCCTTTTTACCGTTTAACATTATTAGTTTAGTGAATCTCTAAGAAACTGTCCTTATTTTCTTTTTTCTTTAGAAAAATGATTCGGCCTTGCAAAAGAAAATGTCAATTCTCTCTTAAAAACACCTCGTAGGAAATGATAACAAATCGACTACAATAAGAGTGAATAATAATGTTCAATTTAATATTTCCTTTATTGAAATTATAACATGAATTGATAAAATTATTGTTGTTTTACATGATTAATGTTGGTTTAGTTACCTTTTATTTTAAAAGACATAGTTTTCTAAACGTTTTAAAACCACTTCAGATATCTGTTTTTATGTTCATACAAGGAGGTACCATTGCCAACATTAAGATGTAATTTAAATATGTGATGAGAATAAAATGTCTAGTTACTTGGCCGGTTAAATTAGTTTGCTTTTTCTAAAACTCTACTGCTGCTATATTTTCAAGTATTAAAATTTTTAAATTGAAGTTACAATTATATAATTTTTTACGTTTAGTATCAACTTAACTAATAGTAAAAGTGTTCTCAGCAGTAAACAAAAAATTGAAAATGATGTTGTTGAAAATAATTGAAAAAGAAAATTATTTAAATAAACTATTAAAACAAGTTTAAACATGATGAGCGTTTGCATTACTAGCACTATTATCGTGTAGAGCATACTTAATTTTGTCTATTTTATCTTTATTAGAAGTTATTTAGTATTATTATTCAATTTATTCGTCGTGGTTCTCTTTCAAACCCGAAATTTAATACTCATAAGATTTATGACATAAATATTTTTTACTTCAATAATCCATTCTCATTATATATTTTTGGTATTTGTTTAATTTCTAGTTCATACAAGAATCACTTCATCCCAGACGAAGTCGGATAACCATATTTTATTATCGTTAACTACTGTTTTTTCGTCTAATCGTTTATTATTCCTTTTCTCTCAATAAGCATGTGTTAGTACTCTATAGAGAATTACGATTTAGCAAAAAGTGATAACCAAATATCATTATTAAGAATCAAGAACAAGTTTATTACATAACTGATATATATACTATAAATCTTTTTGTATTTAATAGATTCGCGATCTACCTTATAACGAGAATACCCATATTCTACAAATTTTACGACAAACAATTGTTCATTCAAGTACAAAAAAAAATTTTGCAGCTCAGGTCTGAAACAAATGTGATCAAACAAACCCATTAGTACCAAACCTTGATAAAAGATATTTATATATATGTATATAAGACTCTCCTCTATCAGTACCTTATCAAACATCAACAACACAAGCTATCTGATCTATACTAATATGGACGCACTCTTGTTTTACATTAATTTGTGACACCAATCTTCCAAATGTGTCTTATCAGTTAAGGAATAAAAGATAAAAACACACACCATACCACGCAACGTAACGTGACCCTGACAGCATTCTCTCCCACAGAGAAAACACACTCAGACTAAAAGGAGTCAAACTCTGAATAATGACTCTGCCAACTATAATCTGTGCATTATTTTCTTTAAGCGCGCGCACTGCAGTCGCCTCTCTCACTCACTGAACAGTAACAAACTGTACCAAACAGCACGTTTCACACCACAAAAGAGAGAACAGTAAAGCTGTGTGACTCTGACCAAACCAGCGAAGAGGGGACAAATACTATGTACCCTCATCGCAAGTGAAGCAGAGGGACAAAGAGAGATAACAAAGAGAGAAACTTTCAACGTTTTGCACTTTGATCTCCGTTAGTCCTTGAATAAAAATATAAGATCGACAGACTTTGAGCTCATCCTCATTATCTCTCTTTTCTTGAAGAAATGGTTTCGAGATGGAGAAGAAGTTAAGATGTGATGACTTTGAAAGTTATCAAATATCTAATCCACTGTATATCGTATTGTTCTATTTCTATTCTGATAAACTGATAACCAGTTAACACATTTAACATTTATATACTTATATATATATATATACTGCTTACATATGTTTAAGTTTTCTTGAAAATCTTTCTTTTAACTTGTTCCCTCAAACATTACTTTCCTTATTGCTAAAGAACTTCTAAGAAAACAACTATACAACTATAGAATTTTTTATATTATATTCTCTCTCTAAAATAAAAAGTCTATAAAAATATTATTTCCTATTGTACCCTTTATTTTTTGTTTTTGTTTACTATTTACTAAATTAGTTTACAAGTATAAAGAGACTTAACAAATGACAACCGTCACGAAGAAGGTTATTCCTTTAAGATGGATTTCAAATATAAAATTATTGCAACATAGATCCTTTCATGTTGATGCTATTGCATATAAGACTGCTAATATTACTTCAAGACAATTTGAATCAATATATAATAGTGATGCCAAGGATCTTTCAAGAGAATTAGATGGATTTTTGAAACGTCATATTGGTCCATCTCCAAAGGATGTTAACAAAATGTTAAAAACTTTAAATTATGATGATCTTTCAAATTTTATTTCATCTGTAATTCCTGAAAAAGTTCTTGAAAAGAGACCATTAAATTTAAAAGCACCAGATCAAGGTTATACAGAACAAGAAATGTTGAAAGAATTAAAAAATCTAGCAAATTTAAATAATTTTGAAGTCAAAAATTTTATTGGTAAAGGCTATTATGGTACTGTTTTACCACCTGTCATTCAAAGAAATTTATTAGAAAATCCCCAATGGTATACTTCATATACTCCATACCAACCTGAAATATCTCAAGGAAGATTAGAATCTTTATTAAATTTTCAAACTATTATTACCGAATTAACGGGTTTACCAATTGCTAATGCATCTTTATTAGATGAAGGTACAGCTGCGGGTGAAGCAATGTTATTATCTTTCAATTTATCTAAAGGTAAAAAAACAACGTATTTAATTGATTCAAATATTCATAAACAAACAAAAGCTGTCCTTAGAACAAGAGCTATTCCAGCAAATATCGAAATTAAAGAAATTGATCCTTATAATTTGGACTCAATAAAGGAAGAATTATCTAATAACAATGTATCTGGTATCCTAATTCAATATCCTGCTACTGATGGTTCAATTGCATCAATGGAAAGTTTACAAAATCTTTCAAAATTGATTCATGAAAAGAAAGGTATTATATCTGTTGCATCAGATTTAATGGCCTTAACTTTATTAAAGCCACCATCTGAATTTAATGCAGATGTTGTATTAGGATCGTCTCAAAGATTTGGTGTTCCAATGGGATTCGGTGGACCTCATGCTGCTTTTTTCTCAGTTACAAATAAATTAAGTAGAAAGATTCCAGGTAGAATTGTTGGTGTCAGTAAAGATAGATTGGGTAATCAAGCTTTTAGATTAGCACTTCAAACCAGAGAACAACATATTAAACGTGATAAAGCTACTTCTAATATCTGTACCGCTCAAGCTTTATTGGCTAACATTGCCGCTATGTATGTCGTCTATCATGGTCCAGAAGGGTTGAAAAATATCTCTCAAAGAATTTTTGCTATTACTTCTATCCTGGCTAAATTTATTAATTCCGATAAATCAAGTTTTAAAACTTTAAACGAAAATTGGTTTGACACTTTAACAATTAAATTACCAAATGGTATTACTAGTGATAATTTGTTAGAGAATACTCTAAAGGAATATAATATCAATATTTATAAAGTTAATGATAATGTTGTATCACTTTCAATTGATGAAACTACAACTCAAAATGACTTAGAAAATTTAATTAAATTGTTTTCTAATGATTCACAAATTAATGTGACACAATTAGTAACAGAGAGCAAATTTGAAGAATTCCCAGTTAATTTGAGACGTGTTGACAACTTTTTAACTCAACCGGTATTCAATACTTATCATAATGAAACCGCTATGTTAAGATATATGACACGTCTACAAATGAGAGATCTTTCCTTAGCTAATTCCATGATCCCATTAGGTTCATGTACAATGAAACTAAATGCTACTACTGAAATGATTCCAATTACTTGGCCTCAATTTGCAAATATACATCCATTCCAACCAAAATCTCAGGTTCAAGGTTATTATGAATTAACTAAATCATTAGAATACGACCTATGTGAGATTACTGGATTCGACGCTATTTCACTTCAACCAAATTCTGGTGCTCAAGGTGAATTCTCTGGTTTACGTGTCATTACTACATACTTAAAAGATCAAGGTCAAACTCATAGAAACATATGTTTAATTCCTATTTCTGCACATGGCACAAACCCTGCTTCAGCTGCTATGTGTGGTTTGAAAGTCGTACCAGTCGCATGCTTGAAGAATGGTTCTCTGGATTTAGTAGATTTAAAGGCTAAAGCAGAACAGTATAAGGATAACTTAGCTGCTATTATGATTACTTACCCATCAACTTATGGTCTATATGAACCAGGTATCACAGATGCAATCAATATTGTTCACGAAAATGGTGGTCAAGTCTATTTGGATGGTGCAAACATGAACGCCCAATTAGGACTTACCTCTCCAGCTTTCCTTGGAGCTGATGTCTGTCACTTAAATCTACATAAGACATTTGCTATTCCTCATGGTGGTGGTGGACCTGGTGTTGGTGCCATTGGGGTTAAATCTCATTTACAGCCATACTTACCAGGTCATGACATAACGAAAATCGAAGGTGCTGGTGAAAAATCAATTGATGCTGTCTGTTCTTCTGCTTTTGGTAATTCATTGGTATTGCCAATATCCTTCGCATTTATTAAAATGTTAGGTAACCAAGGTGTTCCTTTTGTGAGTTCCATGGCTATTTTAAATGCCAACTATTTAGTTGAACGTTTGAAGGAACACTATAAAATCTTGTTTATTAGTGAAGAGGATAAAGTCTCAAAGCATTGTGCTCATGAGTTTATAATCGATCTAAGAGAGTTCAAGGATAAACATGTGGAGGCCATAGATATTGCAAAGAGATTGCAGGACTACGGTTTCCATGCTCCAACTTTGGCTTTCCCTGTTCCTGGTACTTTAATGGTAGAACCAACCGAATCTGAAGACTTGAATGAATTGAACAGATTTGTTGATGCAATGATATCAATCAGAGCTGAAATAGATGATTTTGTTAATGGTCAACCAAAGGGTATGGTCTTGAAAAATGCACCACATTCATTGGAAGATCTACTAATATCAAAAGATTGGGAAACTCGTGGGTATACTCGTGAACAAGCAGCTTATCCACTTCCTTTCCTAAAACAGAATAAATTCTGGCCTGTCGTTGCTAGAGTGGATGACATGTATGGTGATATGAATTTAATGTGCACATGTCCTAGTGTTGAGGATGTCGCAAGCTCTCAAAAGTAAATATATATGAAGGTTGTAAACTTACGCGATATATAATAATTTAATTTAATAGGCATTTTCCTCATCCGAAAGTTAAATAAGGTATCAATCCCATTTATTATTTTTGGTGTCTGAAGTCACCAAATGTAAATTATGCTAAAATTATGCTAAAAGTTATGCTAAATATTATATATGCTATTACGCTCTATTAATGCCTATATTTACCTTTGTTTACTCTATTTTTATTATACTTGTTTCCTGTGTAATTATCTTTCCTGAATCTATTATTATTATTATTATTATTATTATTATTATTCGAATAGTTCGACTTTGTTGGTATATTCCTAGAATGGGTTTCTTTTATTTGCTTCAAGATCATTTCGTCGTTATTCCTTTCCTCCTGAGTTTGTTGAAAAAATCTTGATCTTGTCTCTGTACCATTATTTTTATTGCCTAAACTACTTGGGAATTCCGGTAAGCTACTAACTTGTGTGGCTATTAGACTATTTGCACTGTCCATAAAATCAACGGATGCATTTAACTGGATCCTTCTTTTACGCAATTCCATAATTGTGGGTTTTATATGTCTGAATTTATTTCTGAGATTTCCTTGAACATCTGGAATACTTACATACTCTTCTTGGGTAGCAGGAAGAATTGTTGCTAACTTTTTCAGTAGTCCATCCGGTAAGAAATTCCTTATAGGTGGATTTGAGCGATTAGCAAGTTCTAGGGAGACCTCTCGTAATTTATTATATGCAAATGTTATATCCTTGAGTTCTTCGGGGGATTTCAAGGACGCATTATTTGCCAATGAAATTGGTCCACTTTTACTTTTGTGTGGTTGAGTACTTTCAGCATATGTGAACGATTGAATATGGGCTCTAGCATTTGTAAATTCTGGAACTGGAGTTTGCTTTTTCCGATTATCATGGGACTGAAAAGAGGCACTAGAACCTCTAGTACTTGTTCTTGAGTTTCGTTGTGAGACATTGAACTTCATACTTATATTCATTTTTCCGTCCTTCAGTTTGTAAAAATTTGGACCAGTACGTACATAGCTGGATGCAAACCCACTATTATTCATTACTGAGTATTCCTGCAATACTCCGATTGTAACAAGATGGAAAAATATTCTTTCGATTTCCGACTTCATCATATCCTTACCAGCTCCATGCTCTTCTAATGTTGCATGTCCAGATTGCATCATTCTTGCATTTCTAGAACCTTTAAATATATCCTGACAGTGTATTAAGGTGACCCTATCATTTTGTATCTTTTCGATCATATTAGCTATGGTTTTAGCTGTGTCAGTAATATCTCGCTCTTCAGTTTCGAAGTTTCCCTTGTCTCTACAATTATCGCAATTTTTCCCACATAACTTAGAGTCAAAATTCTCATTGAAGTAAGACAGGATAAGTTTCCTTCGGCAATCAGATAAATTATCACAATATGACATAACTTGTTGCAGTTTATCCAAATGTTTATGTCTGTTTTCTTCGTCAAGATTCTCATCCTTTTGAATCATTGTTTGAATAGTTTTAATATCCCGAAAACTAAAGTAGGTTGTACAGTAAGAATACTTCCCATCCCTTCCAGCACGACCAGTCTCTTGGTAGTACCCCTCAAGTGTACGTGGGACGGTAAAATGATACACAAACCTTACATCAGGTTTATCAATACCCATACCAAATGCAACAGTCGCACAAATAACACGGATTTCATCGGATTGCCAAGCTCTTTGAACACTCAATCTATCTTCTGGTTCCATACCTGCGTGATAAAATGCACATTTAATTCCTGCACTTTGGAGTTGTGCACTTGTTTGTTCACATGAATTCTTTGAGTGACAATATATGATACCCGTTTGATTTTTAAATTTTGTTTTAATTTCATGACAAATTTCGTTGATTGTATTTTTATTTTTGGGTTTAACTGAATAGAAAAGGTTTGTTCTATTAAAACTTTGTTTCAGGAATACTGGGTCCTTCAATTCTAAATTATGTTTGATATCAAGTCTAACCTGTTCACTTGCAGTGGCCGTCAAAGCCATCATTGGAATATCAGGATATTCTCTTTTGAAAATATTAAGTTCCTTATAATCCGGTCTAAAATCATGGCCCCAATTAGACACACAATGTGCCTCATCAACAACCACTCTTGCTAATTTACCATCACTATATAATTTTCTGATAGCTCTTTTGCATTGTTCAGAGGCACTTATCATTTCAGGAGAAATGTAAATTAAATCTAATAAACCGTGAATAAATAAATTAAAGGTTTGTCGTCTTTCTTCTGCGGTACCTTTTGAACTAAACATACTTGCTTTAATATTCTTTGCAAGAAGATGTTCAACTTGATCTTGCATCAATGAAATTAAAGGTGAGATTACAATGGTGGTACCTTTTGTTCTTCCAGATTTTACAACTGCCGGCAATTGATAACACAGAGATTTACCACCACCAGTTGGCATTAAGACAAAGACATCTCTCCCATTCAAAGTCGCATTAATGGCATCCTCTTGGTTTGGTCTAAAGCCCGGTAATTTGAATATTTCATGAAGTCGAAATTCAACTTCCTCCGACCACGGATACTTCTGGTTTGCGTTATTGTTAGAAGTAGATGTCACCTTATTAGAATCGGATCGAAGAACATCGATATCATCCAAAATAGAAAAATCATCATCTAAATCTTCTATTAATATATCTGTTTCACGAACTTGTTCATTACGTTCTTGTTTAATAAGAGGAATATCTTCTTTAAAATCACTAATTTCTTCTTCATTTAATTTTCTCTCAGCTATAATCTTTAATTCATTATCAACTTCCTCCATATTTAATGCCTGCGTATCATTTTCTCTTTCATCATCGAATCTTTCAAGGTCACTATCCGACAGATCATCACCCTCATCATCGCCACTCTCTTCGTCTGCTTCATTACCACCATTTTCACGAAAAATATATTCCATGTTGCTATCTATGACAGATATTGGTTCTGTAAATTGAGATAGACTTGGTGTTGATTTACTTCCTATGAGGTTCGTATTAATTAAATTATTTTTAGTAATATGATTTTGACTTAATGGTTTCAAAGGAGAAGACATAATTATTTCAACATTAGTATCAACAGTACTATTTTTATCTTGTGTCTGTGTCTGTGTCTGTACTTCATTCGTGGTAGTTGTTGTTGCTGTTAAGAAATTAGCTTCATCAGAAAAGTCAGAATCAGAATCTTCCATCACCGAATCATCAACGACAAATTGACGATCGCTATCATTAAGAGCATCATTAGCCATCTTGTCTTCTGTTCCAACTGACATAATATAACTGGAACCAAAATCATCTTCATTGTCTGTTCTTTCTTGTTCTTGAGTTCTACTGTGGTCAATTTTTCCAACTTTATAATCAAATGGATCATCCTTCTCAGGTATTCTATAATTAATTTTGTTATTTCTAGATCTCATAGTTCTTCCAGTATTTTGATCATCCTCACTTTTGTCTTCGTTCGATTTTGGTGATTCATCATTCTTATCATAAATGACTGTAGGTTCATTTTCTTCTTCATCCTCATCATCCAAAACTTCAATTAGATCATCTTGCGTCGTGGTTGTAACGTAATTGGATTGACTTATAAAGTTTGGTAGTGTCACTTGTGGTGTATTAATTATTGGATTTGATTGGGAATTATTGGTATTATTCATTCTCGAAGGCTCAGATATACTAGATTCAATACTTGTTGATTTAAAAATTGTGGTAGTTTGAGCTTTTACTTCTTTTTTATATAATTTCTTTAATTCTAATTCTAAAATTTTAATTTCAGTTTCATCTTTAATAATTTGTGGGTTAATTTCATTATTAAGTTTACTTTTCTTAGAATCTTCAGATAAAGAAGTTGATTCCATAATATTACATTTTGATAATAATAAAATAGAATGTGATTTCAATTTATCAATTAATTTTTTTTGTGAATTAATAATATCTCTGTTATATGGATGGTTAGTGATTGTTGATAATTTACTAGTACTATTTGTTGATGGTGGTACATTTTCTTTAGTAAAATTACCACTATTATTATTATCATTATTATTATTATTATTATTATTATTATTATTATTATTATTGATGCTATTGTGAAATCCTTGCATTCGACTTTTATTATTTAAATTTTCAATCATGCTGACATTAGGCCCTACATGATTTGTCGCTGGAGTAATTGTAGTTGAATTATTGTTATTATATTGAATATTATTATGATTATTATTATGATTATTATTATTGCTGTTGTTAAGGCTATTATTCCTTTGATTATTGAAAGTAGGTGTACTCGATACTATTGCAACAGGAGGAGTTGAAGTTGTACTAGTATTACTATTATTACTTATGACTGTATTCGATTGTTGAAGTATACTCCATGGAACAACAGGTGTAATGGGAGTCCCATTATTTGAAACCCTTCCCATAGTAGAATTTTTTTTATTTATGGTAGTTCTTGAACATGCATTATTATAAGTAGTTGATCTTCGTACATTAGTATTCGTTATTTTTTTTCCTAATATTGATACTAATAAATTATGATCCTGGTGTATCGATTGGGTTTCTTTCAACCATTTATGTTCTCTACGTAAATTATGGGACGGTTTGGTTACCATAATAGAATATATTTCTTCGAGACTTTTTTTCTGTAATTATTATGTAGGGACTCTGGATCTAGTTTTTGAAATCAAAACGATACTAAAGTAAAAACCTCCAAAAAAAAAGATTCAGCCTACTGCTTATCGAACTAATTAAATGGAAAAGGATTTGATGTAGCTATAGCTATCGAAACCTGTGGCTTTCTAGTCTCGGTTAGATATAAAACATCCTCTATATTATTGATTCAGTATAAATATTTATTTACCAATTACCTCATCATCGCATACAAAAAGCAAAAAAATAATAATATTGTATATAATCGGCTCAGCGTTAAACAGATAAATTTCGCGTATATAACAATTTTTTACAAATTTGTGTTAAGTGAACAGTGACTGTCCAATTGTATGTTGATACATTGAACAAGAAGGTGTTATTGTTTACAATATGGTATATATTGAGTGAGGTGGTAATTACATTCTTTCTCTTGCTCTCTCTATATATACTACACTGTGAATTATCAATAGAAATTTATAGTATGGTGCCTTGCCAGACATATCTGGTCAACACAACAAGGTTACATAGAAAAAACATTATAATTTCTTGTTCAACCCTGTCTTGACTGCAACTATAGCCAGACACACTCTTCTAATAAGTAAAGTAATACAGCCTTATTGCTCGAGATAATGCATACTGATGGCTATATTTATAGTAAAAAAAGGGATATCCTCTTTGTATACATATACAACAAATTATTCAACTTTATTATTATGAGCGATGATAGGAAAAAAAAGGAAAATTGAATTTACAGTTCGGGAAACTGAGAAGAAGCAAAAAGAAGAATAAGGGCTTAGGGGGATTGAACTGTTAGACACGGTTTAAAGAAAAGGTAGTCTTGAAAATTATTGAAAAGAACAATAGATCACTAGGAAGTTAAGTAAATCAAAACGTTTAAATACACATTGGATTTTCAATTGGTTATAGTTGAAGAAGAAATATAGTATCGGCTTTACAGTTTTGTTGAGTTAAATTTTTTCAAGATGGCTAGAAATAATAACAAAAAGAAACAGAGAAATAAGAAGAATAAAAGTAAGAATAATGATTCTCAAGTAAATCTGAATGGTTCAACTGAGAATGTAGTGGTTGGCGATACTAATAAATCTGAGAATAGTAATATTCAAAGTAATGGAACTGACTTCGAACAATCCATTGATAATAATAATAATAATAATAATGAAGAAGAAGAAACAGTAGAAGCAGGAGAGGATGAAATAGATCTTAATGATGCACCTGAAACAGAAGTGAATGCTCAACCTCTCGAGGAAGAAGAAGAAGAAGAAGAACAAGTAGATGATAAAATTGAAACAAACGATGTCACAGAAAACGAAAATAAGTATATAGAGGAAGATGGTGATATTATAAAGGATTCGATAGAACAGAATACAACCAATAATGACATTGAAGATATTGTTATTTCGACAGAAGCAAATGAAAGCGTTGGAGAAGAAATTACTAAAACTCACCCAGAAAAAGAAGAAATAGTAAACATCCCCGGATCACCTGTTACAGAAGAACAATTTACAGATATTGAAAAAAATGAAACAGTGGAAGAACCTGCTACTGTTGTTAATGATGTTCAACAAGGTATATCATCGACAAAAACTAATGATGAGGATAGTACTTCATTAATAGAAAAAGAACGTATCTCAATTCAGAAAGAAATAGATGAAAATTTCCCTAACAAAGAACCTGAATTAGTAATTGAACACAAGAAGGATGAAGAAGAACATCCAGACAACACAGAAGGATCAGCGGATGATGAAACAATAGAACTGGGCCCACAGAATGATGGAACCGAATCCACAATCACTTCTTCAGTACCAGCTTTACCTCCGAGACATACAGACGTCGCATCTACATCACAGGAGGGACTGGCTCCGCCACCATTACCTGCAAGAACATTATCTTTAGAAGATAATGCATCATATACTTTTAATTCAGAGCCTCTGAATCAAAACAGTATGATTTTAAATAGATTAGATCTGACAATAAAGGACTTAAAGGATAGTGACAGATTTACTGAGAGACCAAAAGAGGATGCAATATCACAGAGTGACTCAAATAATTCAATTTGGATTGATATTATAAATGATCCTGTTCAAAATATACCTATTGTGGCAGATACTCTGGAAAGTGAAATTCTTAAAGGATTCGATCCTAAATTGCGTCCTTTAATATGGAAATCATTAACTTTAGGATATTGTCGTGATTGGGAGCCAATTTATAAGGCTTTAGAGGGGAAAGCAAGCATTAAGGATAAAGATTTTATTGTGAACCAAATCCAAGGTTACCAAGGATTACAAGAAACAGATGTTGAATCAGTTTACAATATACTGTCTGCTTTAGTTTCATTGGATGCCACAATTCAACCTACACCTCAAGCAATTGCGTTGGCCGTGACAATATATAAAGTATACCAGAATGAATTGGATTCATTTGGTGTGATGGTAACATTGTTGAAATCATATGATTGGGTAGCTTTGTATTCAGAAAATAGTGAGGCTTTGGCAATGTTACTATATCAATTTGATAGATTATTAGAAGAAAATTGTCATGATCTTTATACACACCTAATCAAGAAGGGTCTCCGTTCTTCAATGTTCGCTTCTGATTGGTTTTTAAGCAGTTTTGCATCGGCACTACCCCAAAAATATATTCCCCAAATTCTAGATGTGGTAGTTCTTGAAGGCATACCAGCCTTATTGAAATTTTCGTTGGCTCTAATGATGAAAAATGAAGATAGCTTACTACAACTTGAATTTGATGACTTGTTCTTTTATTGTAAAAAGAGATTATTTGAAGCATATGTTCAAAATAATACTACCGAGGCTGAAGGTGAAACACCTACTAACAACGAGGAAGATATAGACCTAAACAACGAGAGTGACACGTCCAGTGTTGAATACAAAAGGCTGGTTATATTGACAGAGGACAATTTTGATGCTAATCAATTCTTCACCGATGCCATTGAAAAGACCAGGATTACCCCAGAGTTACTGAAGCGTTACAGTGATGAATATGTTGAGATTCATAGAAATGAGCTTGCACAGGAAGAACAATTTCAACAAATGAGAGATGAAAACTCCAAACTGCAGAATGAAGTACGGGAACTAGAGAGAGATTACACATCACTTAATAGAGAACATGTCACAATCGCTAATGAGTTGTTACAAAATCACATAAAGATCGAAGGTGTCACTGAAGCAAATACAAGGATGAAGATGGAAATTTTACAATTGAGAAAGCAATTAGATACACAGATAAAGAAAAATAATAGTAATAGCAGTATCCTGGTACCTAGTGATATCCAAAAGGATTTAGAAATGACCTTAAAAAAGAATGGTAAGGTTATGCAACAAAATTTGATTTTCCAAGATCGTATAACAAGTCTGGAGAAATTAATAAGTGATATAAAAACGGCTACTGCTGAAGGAATAGACTATGATGCTGCGAACGGTATCTCATCTAGTGCATTCAAAAGTCCACTTCTCTCTGGGGGCTGGACTGGTTTCAAAAAGGTCTTCAAATGAAATGACTTTAATCTACACACTTACAAACTGAAAATTTATATATATATATATATATATATATATATATTTAACTAGACTAGATTTTATTAGTTTATTTTTAACAGAGTTTTTTTAGGAAGTGACATGCATATACCTTTGCATAGTCGGACTAAGTGCATTATGCGGTGTACGGGTGTTACACCGGATTCTTTATGAAGACCGGATAGCATTCAAACAAATTGTAATATTTATATCTATGTATACGATAAAGGGAGTATATCAAAAGCAAACAGCTATACAGTTCAACAATAAAAGAGAGTAGATTAAGTAACAAGGCTCCAAATATGAATGTATTAAAGGATTGCTGTAATAAGAGAGCCTTCTCCTCTGCAGCTACCGTCTCGAAACAATGGAAGCTCGTAGAAACTAGAAGGATTGCAGTTCAACCTAATTACCAGGTAGGTGATTCTAAGCCCCACTACGTTCCAAGAAGAGATAAGAAGTTCCCTGATTACAAATATGGCGAACCTACTGTCTTTAAAAGAAGTGCAAAAGGTTTGTTTGGTGGTTCTTTCATTCAATTTGGTAACAGCATATCGGAAAGTAAACATAAAACTAGAAGAAATTGGCTTCCAAACATCGTAAGAAAGGGATTATGGAGTGAGATTCTAAATAAGAAGATCGATATAAAATTGACAGCAAGTGTTCTTCGAACCATTAGTAAAGAAGGTGGTATTGATAACTATTTAATAAAAGACAAGCCTGCCAGAATTAAGGAATTAGGTCCTGCTGGTTGGAAATTACGTTATAGTATATTAAAGGAGAAGGAAAGAAGAAGCAAAGATTATTTAAAAGATATGCAAGTAGTGAAGGGTAAAGATGGTAAGGATGTTGTTATCTACTACGATGGGATCATAAATGGTAAACCATTAAAAGTTATTAAGAGCAAGAATAGTTTACTTGGTATGTTATTCCCATTAGAGAAATTAGAGAAGCGTGCTGATGGTGTTACAATTACCAGAAAATCATATGCGGATTCATATTATGGCTGTACTATTGAGCAAGTTTTAAGTAAATTAGACGACTATAATTTCGATCTATCTACTATATCGTTACAAGAAAATTGATCATATACATAAGGATCCTTGCTGTCATAAGAATCTAGCAAAGGAATATGAAATGTCGTAAAATACATGTAAATAAATATATATCTGTATAGCAAGAAATAACATTATTCTTAAAATTACTGTTGTTACTGGTATACATATGGACAGATTTTTACAAAATCAAAAGTGCTGTGACTGTTTTTGCATCCGTACATCCTCAATTTGTGAAAAAACAAAAAAATTGTTTTTTCTTGGGAAAATATTTTTTTTTCCAAATGTTTTTCTATTTTTCTATTTCGGATAATACATAATTTTCGAGGAAAAATGGAAGATGACCGATCGCGCAACATTGAAACTTTCAATATCTACTCTTATACAAGAACCTCACTTGTTAAAAAAAAGTATATTGAATTTTAATATCACAAATAAAAAGAACCATATACAAGTATAACAAAAATGGCTGTCAAGACTGGTATGTAATAGACGATATGATAGAAAATAATTAAATGAATGAGGTATGAATGAGGCTTTAATGAAGTATATGATGAGTTTTCTGTGTTTGACGATATATAAAAGAGACTACGAAGACAATCTAGAAATGGATATACATTATTATTTTATGATAGAGAGTTGATATAGAATTATGCTAATTGGAGATAGATTTTAACTAGTGTTAAAAGTGAACAAAAAGAGTACCAAATAAATTAATTTACAAATCTGGGGGCATTCACAGAATATGGATATAATACATCATCATATTAAACAAATCCTCAAAGAGGATATAGCATACTTTTTCTTATTCATATTTATTTTCTTTAACTACACTTACCATAATCATTGGATTGTGTGTATGCGTAGGTTTGAATGAATAACTTAAGTTTCAAAATACTAACAATAATAATAACAATAATTAATTCACTTTCAACATGAATGTTTGATTATTGTAAAATAATATTTTATTTACAGGTATCGCTGTTGGTTTGAACAAGGGTAAGCAAGTTACTGCTATGACCCCAGCTGCTAAGATTTCTTACAAGAAGGGTGCTTCTTCTAACAGAACTAAGTTCGTCCGTTCTCTTGTTAGAGAAATCGCTGGTCTAGCTCCATACGAAAGAAGATTGATCGATGTTCTAAGAAACACCGGTGAAAAGAAGGCCAAGAAGGTTGCTAAGAAGAGATTAGGTTCTCTAAAGAGAGCTAAGGCTAAGGTTGAAGAAATGAACAACGTCATTGCTGCTTCTCGTCGTCATTAAGCGATGTATAAGAATTTTGTAATAATTAAAAAAATAGTAGAAACTTTGGTTATTAATAATTAATTATCAATATATGTTTTATTTCTAATTTTTGATTTTAACGTTTCATTTTTTCTCTTCTTACATTCTTTATCATAATTATTATTAAAGGATACAGGTATATCATGATATTCATTAATATAATCACCAATATAAAAATATATTAATTTCAATAGTTATATTTTCAAGTATTTAGTTTTCTTTTTGATTCTGTTTTTATTTTTAAACGGAATGCTAATTATGTTCTATATAAGTATTTTATTTTTGTTCGATACTGAAGACTACAAGTATTACCTATAATCAGAGATTATTTTATTAAATGTAAGTAAATGAAGAACATGACGTAATTAATTATTATCCTTTAAAACAGTAATGAAATGTTTGGTATATTAAGTATTTGTCTCAAGCCCTGTATAAATATCTGTAATATTTTCTAGGTTACCCTCTTGGTCAATTTTTTTTTTTTCGTAAAAATTTTTCTTGTTGTTTTGCTTATTTGCAAAAATTTACTGTCAAAGATATCATTATATAAAAGGAAGGATGATTACAGTTTTTTTGAAACAGATTTACCCTTAATGAATATATATTTTATTTATCTTTTATAAAAAATCTTTTTTTAAAATTTCTTTTTTGCTAAGGAGGGTACAATGTTTTTCAACTAGACGCCCAGAGTCACGGTTTGTACGGGATGAAATAAGCCAGTGGACCTATACTTTTTATTCGTAAAATAGTACGGTAGGGTACTAGCTACTCTACTGTCGTGCTCGCGGCAGATCTTAGATTAATTTTTATTTTAATTTCATCTAATGGAATTTTAATGAGGAGTCTGAAAAGTATCTACACTAGAACTGTGAATTAATATAAGTTATGATTAGATATTTCTTCATGCACATTTTTTAGCAATATATATATTTGTCTTGTTATGTTTTAAGATAGGATGTAAGTTCGAGCCTAACGTCAATTTTCAAGATGTTTATTTGTGTTTTTTTTTAAGTCAAAGAGATAAATATACAAACGGTTTAGTAAGAATATACACCCGCCACATGTAAAGTTATTAATATTTCTTAATTGAAAAAGTGTAACGTTATATCGGTACATTAAATTCTAATTACGCGTCCCATGATAGTATTTATTTCATATTGAAATAAAATAGAGAAATCCAGCCATCTTTTCAATAACTCTGGGGTTTTTCATTTGTTTATTAATTACCATTTTCAGTTGTAATAAAAGAAGTAGTAATGGAACTAATTAGCTTCTCCTTGGTAAACTATTCTTTTAACAAATTTCAGTACTTGAAATATTCTTCAAGTAAAAAGGGAAGGAACGAATAAATAAGAATGATGCAAGGATATACAGGACCAGGAATAAAAGAACACCCCCCACCTGTAGAACACTTCATATATAAATATATATATAAATTTTTCTGCTGCGTTCTTCTATATAATTTTCTTGGCTCGGTCTCCTTATACGTGTTTATTGTTATTTTTAGAGTTTAAGAAAACACTACTTGAGAACCCTTCTTGTCCCACGAGGATAGGAAAGCATTGAGAGAAGGAGAGCGTGGGTATGTTGGCACTATATAATAAACTTTACATAACGTGTAACTAATAACAATATATTGTAGAAAACTAACAACGTGATTTGTCAAATATATACTCATACAATAAAGTCGGTTATATTCGTGGGATATTATTATTATTATTATTATTATTGTTATTATAATTTGCCTTTCAATATCTATTCAAGGTAACAGGTCCATTCTTTTTCTTAAATTGTATTGTCTATATAATAATATATATGTAATTAAATCTATCAAAATACTACGTACGAGGATGTAAAAAAAATTGTTGTTCCTAAACTCGTGACAGTCAACAAACTATTAGGTATGGAGAGGAAAACAAAAAAACAGGGGGGGCTATTAGAAGGGATCTACCCCACATGGGAAAGGACAGTGGAGAAGAAATTGGATATAAAGTACTAAGAAACAATTGATTTGGGCATTAACCACGCGGGAGTTGTTAAAATTATCACGGTGTGTCACGAAAAACCAAGAAAAACAAAAAGAATTATAACCACGCGGACACACATAGCGAGAGAGATCTCAAAAATAAACGCACAT
This sequence comes from Maudiozyma serrabonitensis, assembly GCA_030571355.1. Taxonomy (NCBI): domain Eukaryota; kingdom Fungi; phylum Ascomycota; class Saccharomycetes; order Saccharomycetales; family Saccharomycetaceae; genus Maudiozyma; species Maudiozyma serrabonitensis. The sequence continues at coordinate 11,291 of JAJLXS010000046.1, read as the reverse complement.
ATACAATTTTGCTCGCGAAAAATACACGCTGAAATATGTTAGTGAGTGAGTGATTTCACTATAACGGACGAGACAAAAAAACACCTATACAAGCGTAAACAGCAAACTCCCCCTTTCCCCGTTCTCTCTGCGCGCTCCCCCACCCACTCCAGCTAAATACAAATTTCACATGAAAAGCAAAAGCGAAAAAAAAACAGTTTCAAGTTTATACATACACACACACACAGAGAAATCTACTCCTTAACAAAGAAACAAAATTTCCACAGTTTTTTTATTTTTGCTAATTTAATTTATTCCCATTTTTAACATAATTAATAATTTTGTACCCGCGTAATTTTATATTACACCCACATGTGGCTCTCTCTCTCTCTCTTTCTCCACACACCAAATTTACGCTATAGAAAGAGAGAAGAGAAGAGAAAACACTTTATTAAAACACGTTGCGTAAAAAAAAATAGAACGAATTTCCTTTAATTAATTAAATTAACTGTGATTGATTAGTAAACAGAGTAAACGCTCTTTTGTTTCCATTATTTAATTATTTTTTAGGATATTAACCACATGGTTTTATCACACATTAAAAGAGATAAATTTTTAATTTCCTTTCTACTTGCATATTATATTATATCTTTTATCAACATTCCGTGTTTTCTCTATCTTTAAGTATTGTTTACATTTATGGGTCATACAGAGCACCCGATTTATTTTCAAATTGAAAAAAAAAAATATTTGTGTGATTAGATAAAACAATATTAATATATATATATATATATAAGGATGTATTCAGTTAATTGTTTGTTTATTGAACATGATCTTGTTTAATTAAAAAAAATAGTATTTATCTTGTTAATTATAATAATAAAAAATTAACATATAATTATATCTGTGTGATTTAACTTTCGTTCATTTAATTACAAAAAAATTAATTTTTTTTTTTCTGCATTAATTTATTGACTATATTGCAATAAATAACTACAACAACTAACTATACATAAAATGTCATTAATTAAAGATAGTAATAGTAATAACATTACTACGATAGATGATAATGATATGTTTGCATTATCATTTGCAAATAATTCAATGGAATTAATTAATAATAAAAATGATTCACTAAATTTATTAGATTCAACTAATAACGATGAATTTATCCATCAAGATTTTATAATGGATCTAGATACTTCAATTGAGAATAATAATAATAATAATAATACTACAATTATTACACCAAAAGTTAACTTTATTACTGGTGGTTTTGAAAATTATGATGTCGCCGCTAATTTTAACAAAAAAGAAATTGAATCTAAAATTGAAAACAGCAATAGTAATAATCTCTCATCAAGTTCAAAAGGTTCTTATGAAAATATAATAGATTCATATGCAAATGTCGCTCAACAAAATTATAGATTATGGTTATCATCATTTTAATTTAATTTAATTTAATTTAATTTAATTTAATTTAATTTAATTTAAAGTGACCATTTTTTATATTCTCTGTATATTAAGATATTATTCATTCATTCCTTTTTAATTTATCTCTCTCACTATCTGTTACGAAAAAGAGCAGGATAAATTTAATTCCAATTTTTTACGACAAATGCTATTTTTTTACAAAATAAATTCATTCATGACACATTATAATGCTATTCATATAACTTTTTTTTTTACTTCTTTTTTTAAATTTTTTTTTTTGCATTTAATTTTTTTTATTTTATTAGAAAAGAATTAATCATTATCAAAAAAAACGTACACTATTTAATTACACATATCTATATATACGTAAGTATTCTATTAATGATAATAATAATTATTCATCTTTTCCAAAAACAAACTACATCTTTACCATCCTATTGTTCTATCTCTATATTATTAATTGAATATATCAATATATCAAGTCTATTACTTTTAATAACATATATCTATATCTATATCTATATCTTATCCCCTTTCAGTAGATTCGTTATTCCTCCCTTACTTTTTATCATTATTACTATCCTTTTTTTGCTTTTTTTCTACTCCTCTATTTAAACCCCGACTGTATTCCACCCCTTAAAATATAAATATAAATATATATTGAATAATTACTAAATAATGATTAATCTTAACACATCTTTATCTATCTATATATATAGGGAGAATAATTTAGACATATAAACATACATATATATCCTTTTCCTTCCGTTCTTTCAAAAACAAAAATTATTTTAATTGATTTAATTGATATACTCTTAGTAAGAATTGTTATAAGAAGAACAAAAAAAGTGAGAAAATGAATCAACAATTGATAGATTCAACTGTCGAGGAACAAAGATTACATCAAAATAAAAATCATGAAAAGTTTTGGTATAGGTGGGGTCCTTATTTAAGTGAAAGAAGTTGGGCTACAGTTCGTGAAGATTATTCATTTAATGGTGACGCTTGGTCAAATTTCCCATTTGAACATGCTAATTCAAGAGTCTTTAGATGGGGTGAAGATGGTATCTTTGGTGTTTCTGATAATAAACAATTAGTTTGTATGAATGTTGCTTTGTGGAATGGTAAAGATGAAAGATTAAAAGAAAGAATGTTTGGTTTAACAGGTCCTCAAGGTAATCATGGTGAAGATGTGAAAGAATTATATTATTATTTAGATAATTTGCCATCTCATGCTTATATGAAAGCACTTTATAAATATCCTTTCATGAAACCTTTCCCATATAAAGAATTAGTTGAAGAAAATGGGAAACGTGGTTATGAAGATTTAGAATATGAAATTTATGATATTGATGGATTATTTAAAGATTCAAAGACAGGTGATAGTCCTTATTATGATGTATTTTTTGAAATGGCAAAGGATGATGAAAATTCTGATGAATTAAATTTTAGAATTACTGTACATAATAGAAGTGAAAAGAATTCTGGTGAATTATATATTATGCCACAAATTTTTTTCAGAAATACTTGGGCTTTTGAAAGTACAAATAAATGTATGAAACCAATACTTGAAAAAGATTTAAATGATTCAAATTTAATTCATGTTAAACATTCAAAATTTGGTGAAACTCAAATTGTATTCCAACCATCTCCAGGTGGTTTCGGAGATGACGATGACGCGATTGAAGAAGCTGAAGATATTGATCCCGAATTACTTTTCACAGAAAATGAAAGTAATTTAATTAAATTATTTAAAGAAAAAGAAAATCCATCAAAATATACTAAAGATGCTTTTGAAGAATATTTAATTAATGGTGATAAAACTGCAATAAATCCAGAAAATGTAGGTACTAAAGCTGGTGCTTGTTATCATTTTAAAAATATTCCTCCTGGGGAATATGTTACAGTAAGATATAAATTTACAAATGATTTTAAAAATAAAATTTACCATGTCCCTGGTATGGCTGTTGTTGATGAAGATGAATTCGATCAAACTTTTGACAGACGTGAAGAAGAAGCTGATAATTTTTATTGGAGAATTAATCCTTTACCAGTAAGTGAAGAATTAAGATTAATTCAAAGACAAGCAATGGCAGGTCTTTTATGGACAAAACAATTCTATAATTTTGTTTGGAGAGAATGGTATAATGGTGATAGAAATGCAAAAGTTAAACCTCCTCCAAATAGAGCTAATGGTAGAAATAAAAAATGGCAACATATGTATATTGAAGATATTCTTTCTATGCCTGATAAATGGGAGTATCCATTTTTTGCTTCTTGGGATTCTGCATTCCATTGTATTCCATTGGCTATGGTTGATCCTGAATTTGCTAAGAAACAATTGGATTTGTTAACAAGAGAATGGTATATGCATCCAAATGGTCAAATTCCAGCTTATGAATGGAATTTTAATGATGTTAATCCACCAGTTCATGCTTGGGCAACTTATCGTGTATTTAAAATTGAAAGAAATTTATATGGTCGTGAAGATCGTCCTTTCTTAGAATCAGTTTTCCAAAAATTACTTTTAAATTTTACTTGGTGGGTTAATCGTAAAGATGGTAATGATAATAATGTCTTTGAAGGTGGGTTTTTAGGTTTAGATAATATTGGGGTGTTTAATAGATCTGAACCTTTACCAACCGGTGGTACTCTTGAACAAGCTGATTCTACTGGTTGGATGGCTTTCTTTTCTTTACAAATGTTAAATATGGCATTAGAGTTAGCTAAAGAAAATCCGGTTTATGAATCTATCGCATCTAAATTCTTTGAACACTTTATTCTAATTAGTGATTCAATGTCATTTGAATACACCATTGAAAATGATGAAAAGGGTTGTGTTGATTTCATTAAACAAAATTTGTGGAATGAAAAGGACCAATTCTACTATGATGCTATTTCTTGGGGTGAAGATAACAAACAACAATTACCAATTAGATCTTTAGTTGGTTTAATCCCATTATATGCAGCTATGACTTTAGAACCAGGTATTATTAACCGTTTCCCATCGTTTAAGAAAAGAGTTGATTGGTTTGTTGAAAATAGACCTGAAATATTTGGTAGAAATATTGCATCTATGTCAAAGAGAGGTGTTGGTGAAAGATTATTATTATCTTTGGTAACCAAAGAAAGACTACAAGCTATTTTGACAAGAATGTTAGATGAAAGTGAATTCTTCTCCGATTATGGTATACGTTCTCTATCTAAATACCATGAAAAGCATCCATTCAAAATGGAAGTTCATAACTCTGAATACAGAGTTGGTTATTTACCAGCTGAATCAAATTCAGGTATGTTTGGTGGTAATTCTAATTGGAGAGGCCCAATTTGGTTCCCAACATCTTTCTTAATTATTGAATCATTACAAAGATTTTATCTTTACTACGGTTCTGACTTTAAAGTTGAATGTCCTGTCGGTTCTGGTGAATTTTTGAATCTTGCTGAAGTCGCTGAAGAGATCGCATACCGTATGATCTCTATGTTTATTAAGGATGAGAATGGTGAACGTGCTATATACTACGGTGAACATTCTGATTTATTATCAAATGATGAAAATTTCAAAGATTACATCTCTTTCTACGAATATTTCGATGGTGATACAGGTAGAGGGTTAGGTGCATCACATCAATGTGGTTGGACTTCAGTTGTTGCCAAACTAATTAATGACGTTGGTTTATCATGTGTTAGATTACCACGTACTCCAAGATCATCTGTTTCATTATCATCTGCTACCTCTCCAGCATTGACTGAATCCCCAATTGTGGATGGTAATCAATATAGAAGATGGGCAAGACGTAAGAGTGCTAAATCATTAGTCAATTTCACGGCCAACGTTCTAGAATTATCCGAAGAAGAAAAGAGAACTCATAGAATTGGCGGTACTAAGACTGGTCTCACACCAAGAAATAGTATTTCTGGTGATCTTGCTAAAGAATTAATAGACAGACAGAATGAAGAAGAAAAATTGCTGGACGTTCATTCTCCCGATGAAGACGAACATTTAGAAATTAAATCAAATTTAGTTAAAGATTTAAATAAAGAAATGGGAGATATTTCATTGGAAGATAGAGCCATATCTTACGAAAATATTAATGATTCTGTTTACGATAGCGATGAGAAAGACCCAATGACAAAGTAACCTTGTTGTAAATAAGATCTATATTAAATATGTACACTATTATGCAGACTTTGTATAATAGAAAAGGATATAACGAAAACAAAAATTAATTTGCAAATTATTTTATTGCATTGTCTTTTTCTTGTGAAAATATTAACTCCTGACTGTAGAAAATTTTATTACTATACTATACATTTTATATATGTTGATTAACATCATTACTCGAATTCTCATTCTTTTTAAATATATTCCTAAAATCAGAACCCCTCACTACCATTGAAACCATTAAAGCCTGTTAGTAAGAAAATATTGTAATACTTTTTCTTGGATATTTCATTGCAATGATTCCAAGCAGATGTCAATCTACCATCAATACAGGAACCACTCATATAGAAATTATCGGCACCTGAACCATCAAACATGTGTGCAAATGCATCTTGTAGGATAGTTAGTTTTAAGTCGTCCACAGAACCGTACTCCTTATTGATATATTCTAAAATATATGGGTCGTTTTTAACCAATTCATTTATCTTTAGTAATGTTTGGTCAAATGGAATCAATATACTTGGAACTTGAGTATATTTGTCGAGGAAAAATAAAGCGTTTGGTACAGCATCATCACCTAAGTGAACGACAGAGGAACCGATCCAAGTTTCTGTCCTTGATCTACACTCAGTTAAGATCTTATGCATTTCTCTATAAATACCAGGGCATGGCTTTATACGGTTAAGACCATGTCCTGTAGATGCTAATCTATACGCAGAACCATCAAATAAATCTGAGTCAGCAATATACCAAAGACGGATCATTTCTCTTTGAATAATTGACCAAATGGTTAGCGACTGTTGAACGTAATGCCATTGTCTCTTATGGTCGTGGGTTAAACGAGCACCATCCCTACCATACTGAATCCCGATCGAATATTTGGTTTCGACTTCTGGTTGAAGAAAAACGTCTAATCTTTCTAACATTCTCATTACAGGTTTCCTATTCATGTTTACAAATGCATTATAATCACCAATTGAGTATAGTACTTGACGAATATCATCCTTAGAATATAGCGAACTAGAGTATTTTGATGCCAATGTTTCTATGGCTTGTTCCTTCTGTTTTATCAATTTATTAATGTAGGATCTTGTTTTGCCTACGGGGGAAATATGACTGGTAGCATAGAAGATCATAGTATCATTGAAAAGATCCATCGGATTCTTACTACCCTCACCTCTTGAAGTTAAGAATGTCTCGACAGTAAGAATAGGTTTAAAAAGATGAAAATCCATGTGATCCTCAATCTGAGGTAATCTAGAATCCATAACCATATAACAAAGTTTACCGTAAGTATCTCTCATTCTCTCAGGGTTCATAATTTTATAACGTCTTCCGATTTCAAAGACATCTTGAAACCATTTAGCATTATCAGAAAAATTTCTCATCTCTAAAAGTTTTTTACCAATCTTTAGATTGGACGCAATGACCAAACCGGTCAAAACTGAACAAATTTCCTTCAATTGATCTACAATTCTCTTCGACTTCGGTCTGTTTGAAAGGATATCGACACGATCTGTATATTCGGATACTTGTAGTGCAGCCTCTAATAATCTTAGGAGATGTCTCTCATCATATGTCAATCTCATCGGTATAAATTTAGCATTTCCTTTTAGGATTCCTAAAAGCCTTTCATTCATTGAGTTTGGAGTATCCGGAACTGTTTGAGGGGCTTCATTTTTTTCCACATGGGCTTCATCTTGTTCACCATTAGTTGAATCTTGGACATTCTTCTGTTCCTGTTCGTTTTGGTTCGAATTTTCTTTACTAGTATCAGTTTTAATCTTCACATATTCATGGAATTTACGCTTACCACCTCTGTGTAACATTTCGAAACAAACAACGCAAAAATGCTCATCACAATCCTTACAAAGAATTTCGGTCTTCATATCCTTACATTCGATACAAAGGGATGGATCAACTTCCTCATTTAACTCATCATCTTGGTTGATTTCGTCATTCTGTTCCTCGGCTTCAGAATCACTATTCTCTACGTATTCTGAGTCCAATATTTCCTTAAGTGATCTCTTAAAACTCATTGTTCGATTGGAATGGGTAGTTGAGGTTGTACTGGATTTGTGTAATATAACTTTGACCACTCAACAATGTATATATATATATATTTAGTACATTATTTAATTAGTGGTTTTATGCTTAATATTGTGCCCGATTCTTTTCTCTGTATATTATTAACTAATCCCTGGCAGCTCTTCGGGAGAAAAAAAAATTATACACTGCACGACTTTTCAGTGGTGCTATTGACATTTTTAGGTTAACAAAAGATTCAGAAAATTATTACATCTATAAAAGAAAGTACAGGAAATAATCTATATAATTTTTAAACAAATGTACTGTGAGTAACATTATAGAGTAGCTGGAACATCCGGATACTTGAAATCCTTGAAATGAGATTCTAAGTATTTGGAATGAATAACATTCTCGAACCATTCAGTGAGAGATTTATGCTCATCTCTCCATTCCTTGCCGAACATAAAAGCAAAACCTAATTTCAAACTAGTAGCAGTGATCAAGTCGGCCATTGTAATTTCATCTCCTGTTAAATACTTATTGGTAGTTAATTTTTCTTCAAAAAATTGGTAAAAGGTGTTAAGTTTCTCTAAAGCGCTATGTTCGCGAGCTTCATCGTAAGGCAACATACCAATGTAAGGCTTAACATAACTAGCCAAAATGTTTAAGACATCAGAACCACTGAAGGAAGCAACGCTGTTAATGTTGGCTTGATGAATTAAATCATCACAGGAACCTAGTAATTGCTTGATTTCAGCTTCGTTACCGGTAGAACGGACCAAATACTCATTGACAGCAAGTTGTTCAAAGAACTTAGATCCATCTTTTAATTTCAAAGCTGGGGTTGTTTTGATCGGGAAATCCATTACATATTGCTCTTTTGCGGCATCGATTTCGACTACTTCAAAATCCAAATTGAAGTAGGAAATCAAGCATTCTGGGACAATAGTTCTAATAAAGATGTCGTGAGTGTACAGAATGTTTCTTGGAGCTGACATTTTTAATATTTTTTTAGTTATTAGTTTGGTTTTGATGGTTTAATCAATTGTGATGTTATTATCTTATATTAAAAGATTATTCAACTGAGTTATGAAATTTCATTATAATTAACGTAATGACTAGTCTTTATATCCTTGGTCGATTGTATAAATTTCAGAAATTTTATTTTGCCCCAGGATTATATTATTGATAATCCCAAAACCGACAAGCCAAAAATTTTGTACATTACTAAGAAACATGGGATGTCAGTTAGTCATTATCAATAATTTTATTTTAGTCATGTTATATTCTGACCAAAAACCACATGACCAAAACCGCTATTTTGTTTTTAGTTTTCTTCTCTCTGCGCCTTTTCTTAGTTACTTTCCTTAGTCATTTTCCTTACTCAGATATCATCGAAAATTAGTAATCTCATGACAAAGCGACGTTAATTGATTTATAATGAAAAGTCAATTACCTAATCCCTGATGACAGAGGAGATTCATTAGGTAGGCACAATGAGGTACAGAACATGGAGTTCCTTTTAACTTGGTAAATTTAAGAGGGATTACCTACTTAATGATGATTATAAACATTTTGAAACATAAAGTATTGATTCTATTTAATCTTTCATTATGTGATGATATATGATGCTAAGTAATCTAATTTAGTAATAATGTACGTCAAATGTTCTACTACAGTACTGATTTCTATAGTTCTATAAAATTAGCATGTACCTATTTGTCGTTGGTTATATACAACTGTTATTCCTGTTAAAGCAGCATCTTTACTACTATATATAATTACATATGGAATACTATTCTTGAATAGAGACTGAGTTCAAAGAAGTGACTGGTAGTTTAATCCTAAACATTCTAACAATTGTTTCTAATATATAGCGATTCATATATGTGTATGTAAATAATAAGCTCAATTAAAATAATTTCGAAGAGTGGAAGTGACAATAGAGGAAAAGAGGGAAGAAAAGAATATGGACAGTATATCTAGTGTTGGTAAGAATTACCAATTGAATGGAAATGGATCTGAAATTGAAGTCGCAATTGAGCCGCCCCCTGATGGTGGTCTCCTTGCGTGGTTACAAGTCATAGGATCCTTCGTTTTGGTGTTTTGTACTTGGGGACTGACAAACAGCTTCGGCGCCTATCAAACTTACTATGAGTCTGGTGAATTATTTACGGAAACATCTTCCAATATTTCTTGGATCGGGTCCATTCAAGCCTATTTGTTAATGCTTGTTGGAATTTTAACGGGACCCTTATTTGATCGAGGATACTTTAAGGTGTTGTTGTTTATAGGTTCCTTTATGATAGTTTTTGGAATAATGATGAATAGTCTTTCCACAACGTATTACCAAGTTATGTTATCACAGGGTCTCTGTATGGGGATTGGTATGGGTGTATTATGGGTTCCGAGTTTAGGGATCTGTGTTCAATATTTTCAAAAATATAGATCTATTGCCATTACACTAGCGGCAAGTGGTGGCTCGATTGGTGGTGTCATTTTCCCCATAATTATTAAGAGGTTGATACCAAAGATCGGGTTTGGGTGGACATGTAGAGTAATCGGTTTAATATGCTTCGTTACCTTATTTGTCCCGCTTATGATTATGAAACAAAGAACTATTCCTGACACTCATAGAAAAATTTTACAACTTAGTGCATTTAAAGAATTGCCATATCTATTTTTAACAGTGGGATTATTTTTGTCTTTCACTGGTATTTATATTCCCTTTTATTATATCTCATCATATGCCAATAGAGTTGCTCACGCAGGCATAAGTATCAGTTACTATATGATCAGTATTATCAATGCAAGTCTAAGTGGTAGAATTATCCCAAATTATTATGCGGATAGAGTAGGCCCAATTAATACTATGATTATTGCATCTTTTATCAGTGGCCTACTTGCATTGATCTGGATTGGAATAAGAAATACGCCTGGTTTAATTGTGTTCTCCGTATTATATGGTATATCAAGTGGTACTGTCGTTTCATTGCCACCATCGGCTATAAGTTCAGTGACTAACGATATTACCCAAATTGGAAGTAGATTAGGTACCGCTTTCTTTTTTGCAGGGTTTGGCACACTGATAGGTAATCCTGTTGCCGGTAAGCTAATTGATATAAGTAAAGGGGAATTCTATAAAGGTCAGGTATGGAGTGGTGTTATGACATTGGGATCGACATTCTTTTTGACACTTTCTTGGTATTATAAAAGAAAGGCAGATAACTGGAAAGTTCAATTGGACCACAGGTCTAATGTTGAAAAAAACTAATATTAATTTTCCTTTTTTTCAAGGCATCAAGTTTAAATATTTCTGGAAAATGCTACAATTTTGGAACATTTTTACAAATAATAACATGTGTGTATGTAAGTATACAGAATATATAGTACATAGCGAATAAAGATAGAAGTTAGAAACGTATTTTTTGTATTAAAGAACTAGAAGATATATATGAAAGAATATTTAGAAAATATATAGATTTTGGAATATACCTAAGCGATAACACAGGCTGGATCCCAGAATACACCCTTGACAATGTAGTTGTCCTTCTTTTCAGAGGAGTTGTTCTTTTGAGAAGCGGAAGTGGAAACAGTAGTTGGTTGCATTTTTAAAGTGATTGGTATTGATTGTTGTTATTATTGTTGATTGTTGATGGTTTTTTATTATTTCTAATAATTATAAAGA
>JAJLXS010000045.1:0-104490 GCA_030571355.1 Maudiozyma serrabonitensis | reverse complement strand
ATTTTTTGCATACATATATATTTTGCATTTTCATAATTATTATTATACAAGTCATTTCAATATATTCATATTTCTAATAATTAAAATTTTTTTTTCACTCTTTGTTTTATAATGCAGGTAGCCCTTACAGAAACAGGATCGCGATGAGATTTCTAGCATAGCAAAAAAAAAAAATAAAAGATATTAATTAGATAAAGATCATTTGAGAAAAAGAGGATCATTGCAAATAAGAAAGAATATAAGTGTATATAGATATACAAGGGTTTTTTTTAACTAGTTTAAACAGTACATTACAATAATCCATACAAATTGAATCACTTTGATGTGTTTGTGAACAAAAAGAAACACACACAATCAAAATGTCGGGGGTGTTACAATTATTATTAGATTATTATAAATCTGTATTGGAATCAGATCGTATATACCATGAAGGTATCTTAAAATATCAGCAGGAATCAAATAGTGGTGATAATGTCATAGGGAGCCTTGATGGGGAGGATGAGGGGGAGGATGCAACTAAAAGTATTAGTGTGGCTCCAAAAATTGCTAACGAAACTTTGTTATTACAACGTCAATTGACTGATTTAACTTCACAATTACAAGATCTTAAGAGGAAAAATGAAGCATTACAAGAACAGCAGAAAAGTTATAGAGCATTGAACGAATCTAAGATTGCTAAGTTTAAAAGAACAATCGATTCTTTGAAAAGAAAAAATGAAAGACAAAGTAGTGAAATTGATGATCATGATGATCAAAGTAATGAAGATGACGCAAAAAAATTTGATTATCATTTATTATCACCTGTAGCAAAAAGAGGTTTGAAAAGAGGACTTAAGATTAGCAACGGTAGAGGAAAAGGAAGAAAAGGTACTATTTTTGATTCTAAGAAAGAAACATTTACAGATGATGAAAGTAGTGATAATAGTATTGATAGTCCCACTGTTAAAAGATTAACAAAACAACCTCGTATGGAACATGAAGAATCATTTCTTAAATCGTTTGAGCCACAACCTTCGAGCAATAAGAATAATAATAAGAATAAGAAGATGAGGAAGAAGAATAAACAACTTGATGGGTTTGATATACCAAGTTTGAACGATTTCTCAAGAGATGAAGATGAAGACGATGAACAAGATGAATATCAACATGACAATAATCAAGATTTAACCACAAAAAAGTATCATCATAAGAAACAAAAACCCATTAAGAAAAGAAAACTGACAAAGAAGAAAATTGAAAAAATTAGTGAAAATGATGCCGGTGAAGATTCAATGAATAAGGACTCTCTTGGATAGTAAATCAAACTATCACTCTATCAAATAACAAAAAACATAAAAAAAACTCTAATGTTGTACAACTAAAGCATACCCACCTACATCTTCCATATCCATTGGAAACTTATTGACATATATACATATATACATATATACATATATATATATATATGTACATATCAGCATTTACAATCATTTTATTATCTCAAGAGATGTCGCATTGGTAAGATAGCATAATTTATTGCTAACACTTCTGTCAATACAAAAATGTGTTTGTATCCGGATTAGTTGCCTCCTGTTGAAACTGTCTCAATTATATATATCGTTTTCATTTTATAGAGCTTTAAATATCACACACCCCAGATGTTTCAAAATTTACCTCTGTATTCAGAATATTGGGTTTCGCGTTACCCTTCAACGCCTAAATAAAAACAAAACAGAATTCTCGTAATTTCAACCAATTGGAAACACACACATCAATACTAATATCACCTGGTGATTTAATTTACTTAGTACTTAAACTTTGTTTTTAGGACAAATGACTATAGATTCATTTACTATAAACAAAGAAACATCATCCTATTTTAAAATTTTAGTTGTATACAATATTAGTTATCACAAGAACCCGATATAGTTCATTATTATTTGCCTAATTTTTAAACTAAAAGAATATTAATATCTAAAGATTGGTTTGGAAAAACATTATCAAATCCGGTATGGAATATCAAGTAAGGGAGGATTCAATGGAATCAACGGCCTCATCTACTGCTAGCTCAATATTTTCAAGTACTCAGAAAATTCCAGAAAGTCCTCAAACAAACTCACCTCCAGGACGTGGCAGATTCAATAATAAAACTACAAAGAAACATTCACATTCATCGCTAAATAAAAATGAAAGAGAATTGAGAGCTTTATTAGAAGATTCAAATAAATATTATCCGACTTATGAGTACAGCATGCCAACAGGTTATTTAAAGAGCTCTTCGAAGGGTAAAGCATTAAATAATGGAAATGATACTACACAATCGGAATCTAGTGATAAAAATATGACTAAACCTTCATCAGATAATAATAAAAATGCGAAAGCTGATAAAAAGGTTTCAAAGAAAGTTTTAAAGAAGAAGATCATAAAGAAAAAAGTAACTCCTGAGAAGGGAAAATATAGAAAACGTGGCACACTAACCAAGAAAAATATTACTCCAAAGAGGAAGTATACGACTAAAAGAAAATCAAATGAAATGAAAGATAAAGATATTATGATGGAGGACGGTACTTCTACTCTTATCAATTCACAGTCGGAAACAGAATTACAACCACAACAGGCTCATAATAATCATGATAAAACCAATATTAACGTACCCAGAAATGAAAATGGAAAAGAGAACAATGAAGATGAACCAACAAATTTTATTGATCTTGATGGTCCTCGAATCCTGGTTAGACCTAATTTCTTTGATATATATGGTTTACTTGAAAGTGAACTTTATAATGGTAAGCCAACGGATTCTATGGCTCTTTCCACACATTCCCATCCTAATCCTCAAGGTGCGCAGAAGAGAGATACACCAGAGGGTATGATCCCTACTGTTAAGTTGCAAAGTGTTTTATACCAGAATTATCAAGAAGAATATAAAGTGATTTTCCATGACGCATGTGATATCTTTAACCCAATGGCTGAAGTTGGTAAACTAATTGAATACTCAGTAATTATATATCTACCAACCGTTTATGCTGAAATTGTAAAACGTGATATTATACCAATATTAAATACCGCTTTTGATAATTCAGATACTAATCTATTTATTGAAACGGTAAATGAATATAATAAATTAATACGTGAAATACCGAGAAGGGATATTATTGACCATTTATGTGCTTTGACAGAAATGCCTGTATCTTTCATTCATGATCTACTCCATATTATCTACACAAGAAGTATACATCCCGATGCTAGTAAATTGAGGCATTATAAAGCATTCTCAAATTACGTATATGGTGAACTTCTACCGAGTTTCTTAACAGATGTCTACAACCAGTGTAATTTAGGTCCTGATATGCTTTTTATGGACCTTGGATCTGGTGTTGGTAATTGTGTTATCCAAGCTGGCTTAGAATTTGGTTGTAAATTAAGTTTAGGCTGTGAAATTATGCCAGATGCCAGTAATTTGACAGAAATTCAAATGAAGGAATTCAATGAACGTTGTAGATTGATGGGTCTAAAAGTTCCTGATTTTGAATTTAGATTACGTGAAAGTTTTGTTGATAATCCACGAATTATTGAACTTATTTCTCAATGTGATGTACTGTTAGTTAATAATTTCTTATTTGATAGTAAATTGAATAAAGAGGTAGAAAAATTGTTACAGCATGCTAAGATTGGTTGTAAAATTATTAGTTTAAAAAATTTGAGAAGTTTTGGTTATACAATAGATTTTTATAACGTTGATAATATCCTTAACAGATTACAAATTAAAAAACAAAAATTTAAAGAGAATAGCGTTTCATGGACTCATACAGGTGGTGAATATTATATTTCGACTGTATTAGAAGAAGTAGATGAATCATTATTTTCATCCACTAGTAGATTTAGAACATTGAAAAAAGATTTTAAATATACCAGGTAATTCATTATTGATACACTTCTTTATATATTTTTATACATGGACAGTGTTTGTAAGACAAATATTTATTATTCTATAAATTTATATGCGCATGCCTTGCCAGAATATATTTGATAAGATGAATATATATTTAAAAAAGGGACTAAAAGAGAATGTTATTTTGAGTTTAAAGCTTGTTCTTGTTCTTTTAATAAAGTAAATACTGGTGCCCCTAACTTATGTCTACCTTTCAAAAAATTTAATTCCATAACAAAATCAAACTCTAGAACATTTGCTTGTAAGTTCTCTAATAGATCGAATGCAGCTCTAGCTGTACCACCTGTAGCTAAAATATCATCTAATATGATTACATTCGAATTTGGTGGGATTATATTTTTCTGTATTTCAAATACATTTGAACCATATTCCATTTCTGAAACTGCAGAAATGCATTCACCTGGGAGTTTTCCTCCTTTCCTTATTGGAACAAACCCAATATTCATGGCTAATGCGATGGATGGTCCGAATAAAAATCCTCTAGATTCAATTCCCACTAAATAATCAATCTTAGTGTTAGGAAATTGTTCCTCTAAATGTGACTTAAATGCATCGACTAATACTGTAAATTGTTTATGATCTCTAAATATTGGAAGGAAATCTTCAAATAAAACCCCTTTCACAGGGAAATTAGGATACTTGTGTAATACAGATTTCAAACTTTCTATATCTTTGGGCATTTTAGAACGAAAATAATAACAATAAAATGGTATGTTGAATATATTTATTTATTTGAGTTATACACAAGAAATATTAAATTGTCCCCTTGTCTTCTTAAATATCAAATGCTTATTGTACCTCAAAGATTGATTTATATCAGATAATTCAAAACAAATATGTGTTTTACCTTATCAACTTTTCAGAAACAAATCCATCAACATCATTAAATTCAAAGATTCCTTAAAATTAGATACTGAAAAATTTAATGGGCTCCTTCATTGCATTTTACGACCGCCTCTTTTCCTTACATACACTTTTCATTCGGTTTCACTTAGCGATGGCAGAGGGGTAAAAAGATATGCAAAGCCGAGGTTTCCTTTGACTGCGCAGATGAATGGGATTAGTCGAAATAGCTGTCCGCGCGGATGATCTATGCAACAAAGGACATGATGGCGTATGCACAACAGTCATTTAAGTCCGTGGGATTTAGCTGATATGCCAACCAACATCAATGAATTTTTATTTTAACTTTAATCTTTGATCGGTTAATCATTTATTAGCGTCTTCAATTTCTATTCTGGTATGCACCATGACGTTCATCATTTTTTTCACTGCCAATACATGCCATGGAATATGAGATTTCTCACCATTACTGACACCAAACCATAAGTTTAAGGCAGCTAAGTTTCTAAATTCTTCTAAGATAGTCTCTAACAATTTGGTACTATCTGAGTGTGGACAGTTTAATAGGTTAACTTCGAATTTCTTCCATGTAGAATTACCTGAGTTTCTCTTAAATTTGACTAATGCCCCACTCTTGATAGCACATCTATGTTGAGAATTGGCCAGAGGGAAAGGATGTTCAAATATAACACCATGAATGTCTTCGTCTAGATTTCTAATCTCGTAATCATTTATATTTTGTGGGTTGACACGTCCAGATAGATCGTTATTCTTGAATATTGGTTTGAAATTTGGATATAATTTATCTTCATCAAAGAATGAGATCTTTTCACTGTCATCTACACATACAACAGCTAAATGAACATTACGACCAGATAACCTCCTCCAATTCATCAATTCATCATCAGGTAAGATACCATCTAATCTTGTTAAAATGAGACAAATTTTTCCATATTGAAGACTAGCCAAGGATAAAGCCATTGACCAAATTTCATTACAAGCATTATCGAATGCTACTCTAGAGTCACCTACAAACCATGATTTTATCATATTTTCATTCCCGTCACTATCTGAGAGCGCTGCGAAGATCCATTGTTTATCTACACTTCTTGAATATGCTAAATGTATATAAACATCATAATGGATGACAGATGATCCGTGTGGTGCCTTCATTGTTCTAAATGTGACGGTACCAGGTAATTTGTGTGCAATGGTAGTATATTTGACTTTTTTAGATGGTAAAATATTGTAAATACTGGCACATAGATTGTAATATGAATCTACTGATGTTAAGGGGTTTTTAATCATTTCCATTGGAATCAACTTAAAATATAAATCGAGATTTGGGATCTTTGAGCGTACTTCACTTCTAATTAGTTGAAATATCTGGGTCTTCAATACAAATTCATTTATATCTGTACTTTCTAGAGGTAATATTATCATCAAATTGGCGTCGTTTCCAGAATTCTTGTTCGTAGAACAGTACGACACAATTTGTGCTGCCAGTAAGAGTAGTTTTGTCGTTTCGTAATCTTTAACATTAATCAAGCCATTTGCATCTTCGTCACTCAATTTTAATAATTCACAAAATCCAAATTCTTGGCTAATGTATGTTTGGGATAAAGTAGACACAAATGATAAACAGTCACTCTTGAAAGAATTGGTTAATAATAAAAACTTGAAATTTTTAATTCCAAACGGGGCTTTGAAATTTAAAAATTTAACATATTCTTGTACGCATGATCTTACTTTGATCAATTCCTCTTGTTTTTTTACAAATACAAATGGTTCTTTAATTGGAAATATTTTATTTATTAATGTATTACCAGCTATTTGCTCAAAATCGTTGAATAGTGAATTTAGTGTCTTACTCACTAAACCGTTTGCTTCGATATTTACACCTTGGTATTCGTGATTTGGTAACCCAAAATTTTTTAATAAACTATAATCAAATACAATTTGCTCACATAATTGATTCAAAATGTCAGAATCATTTATGTTTATTGTTACAGTAGGATTCTTGTATAAGAACACATCAGGGATTGAGGATAGAGGCATGTGTCTTAGTAAGAATGGGATATTACTTGATGTATGTTGTTTAATCGTTGTGAAACTTTCTGACGTAGAAGAATCGTTACCAGAATCAGAAATACTACTGTTAGATGGTCTTGCAGAGTCTGAGACATTTCTACTAACTGACGATTCGCTTTCTTTAAAGTTTCCTACGTTTAAGACTTTACCAAAATTATCTGATTGGTTACTACCTTCTAATGGTGATGGTATAGATGCCTCAATTGACTTAAGAGGAGAATCCGTTTGAGGAATTTCGCTTGGAGGAAGACGCCATATTGAGTTAGATCCTTCTCTGTTATTATATAACTCGGAACTTCCATTAAAAACACCAGATAATAATCCTGTTGGAACGTTATCTTGTGTGTTTGTCAATTGACTATATGGTTGGTCATTTATATTTCCATCCAAGGATCTTAACTCATTCTTAATATTGGGGTAATCAAATGAGTCTAAACTAGAGTCACTATCTTCTTCCTCAGAACTAGATATTTCACCATTCGACACATCAAATTTTAATGCCTCCTCCTTTTGGGATGGTGAGAAAGAGAATTTACCACCATTCTTATATTTATTATCGACATTATTTTCGATTTTAGGATTAAATGTCAAAGGAGCAAAAACACTCTTTCTTCTCTCCCTAGGGGTCTCTACTGGAAGTGGAGCACCTGGATCCATATATAAGGGAGAGTTTGATAAAGTCATTTCATCTATTGGTATATCAAGATATTTTCTTTTTAGATTTTGTTTCTTTGGTGTCTCAAAAGCTTCATTAATTTCGGAGAAAGAATCACTACTGATGTCCTTAGATTTACCTGTATTCTTCGTAGAGGATCTGTTGTTGCCTTCTTCATCATCAGACATCCCAAACATATCCTCGGTAATTTCATCAGAGGTAAGCTTAGAGACTAAAGGTTTTGAATCTTCTTCTGAGGTTTCCCCGAAGAGATCTTCGTCGTCGTCACTAATAGGATTGCTTGGTAGACTTTTATCTTGTGTAACTGATCCAATTGTCTTATCATTTGGTTCTATCATATCTTCATCATCATCTCCGAATAATTCCTTGTTATCTCCATTATTGTCGTCAAGAACATCGTCCATGATGGTCATGGGTTTATCGGTATCCATTTTAAGAGGGTTCATTCGTAAATCATGTTTTCTGTCGTTAAATAGTTGATTGTTATTATTTTCGTTATTGATTGGAGTGGTTGAGAACTCATTCGTAAAAGTGTCAGCTGGGTTAGGCGCCAGTCTCTCTATTGCTGAATATTGTGGCGAGATTCCTCGACTATTGGAAAGTAAATTATTGCTAGTATCCAGAACGCCTGTGTTTCTTAGAGTACTTTGAGTACCGCCTAAAGGAGATAGTCCTATCGTCCCATTTGCGCTGGACACAGACTTCTTATTAATGGGTTGTAATTGTTCGGTATATGGTCCACCTGTACTCATAGGATTTGTTCCCATTGCACCTGAGCTTCCAGGTGTTCTGTAGGCAGATGTTTGTTTTATTTGAATAAAATCATCAATCATATCTATTGCATTCTGAAAATCATCAGAAGATATAGTATCCATTTTACCTGAAACATTATCAAATGATGACTGTACAAGACATAAATCCAGAGGCCATGTGATGCTCCTGGTTTCTGAAGGTGGTAGCATATAAGAACCAATAGAAGGTGTTTGTCCATTTAAATGGCCAAGATGTGGGATTAATGAGATCCATTTCATATTTTTCTTCTCTTTCAAATTAATACCATGAGAGATAAATAAAGTGTCTAATAGCACATCTGCATTGCTTGGTGGTGGTACTAGATACTTCTGTTTCGTAGTGGTCTTTGTATAGGCCCTTATACCGGATGGAGCCATATATAATGCATGAGATTTTAAATAACTTGGATTTAATGATTCTTCCTTCAATTGGGAGAATTCTAGGTTTTTCACACAGATAGAAAGTGATAATTCACTATTAGAAAATAAATGTGGTTCAATCTGTAACAGGAAGTTCTTATCACTGGTCTCATTATTTAACGGAATACAAGCATTCCCAAATTGAACTAATGTGTTGTTTGAGTTTAATGCTAAATTGATATAGATACTTTTTCGAAGAGCCTTCAGAAATAATGCGTAATACGGAGGTAAGTTTGGTTTTGAATAATCTGCATTAAATTCACCGGTTTTTTCAGGTAATATTATAGATTTTTCGTCATTCTCAGGTATGTTAGAATCCACAGTTCCTATCGAGTTTTCTTTATTATCTATTAAAGGTAAAGGGGGTATAGGATCATCATTTATACTAAATCTCCAAAGTTCTTTGGACAGTAATGCAACTAAAGTCTTCGGATCTTGTTTTCGAAGTTGTAGTTCCAGTTGAATCGACCAGCGTTCATCCTGGTTCTTGGGTATGTATTGTTCATAATTGATCTTTTGAATAGTATTAATCTTATAAAATGAAGAAAATACGTCTTCAAGTCTATAATGTATCGGTGTGGGATCCATTATATTGATATGTTTGTTAAGTTTCTTCACAAATCTTAAAAATCGTTCAGATCAGTAAGGCTATTGTAGAGTTCAACGATTCTGTGAATAAAATATAGTTGATAATGTATATAGAAATTGTACTAGCAATCTGAACAGATATCAATCTATCGAAAGAAAATAGATGTCTAATTATAGGAAATGTGTTCGGATTTTGGTAGTGGTTAGAGTTTTCATAGAAAGTTTAGTCGTTTGCCTATGACCTATTTTAGTATATGATACAACTCTATACTAGTTTTCTCAATAGTAATCATACCAAACAAGCCGAAATTTCCAAATTCGGGTAACTATCAATAAATACTAAAATAAGATAATAGAAATATTCAATAGAAACAGTCTCACGAGATCTAAATGTGGTAAACGCAAGATAGTGTTGATTGCATTTTGTGATCAAGTATAAATTATATCCATTCACGAAGTTCGGGTTTAATACTTTTGTAAAGTATTTTTCTTTATTGTAGTTAAATGTGGTAATTGTCATCATCAGTGTTCTTGAATAATATAACGGAATCTTTAAGATGCAGATTATATACTTTATGCTACTATAAGAGGGTATTCATAAATATATATATATATATAGTTACCATGTATTCTTGTATATTTACCAAATAAAATAAATGAATGTACCTTTAAAAGATTCAAAAAAAATTTCAACTTTCTTTTCTTCAGTTTATATGGAAATTGTCATTAATCCCAAAAAGGATAAAACCTCACAGATAGCATGCTATCTTATTCTTGTGCATAATTGGACCCAATAATAAGATGTTAAGTTAAACATGCATACTCTTTGTTAAACACCACCAGTAGTACTATTACAGTATTGATTTTCTCATCCATATAATCTCATTCTCATTTTCAGAGTGAATGGCTATTTTCACAAAAGAGACACGATGGAAAGCGCTGAACCGGCAAAGATAGGAAAACAAATCAGAGGCTCATCGAAATCCAACAGATCTGATCAGAGAGGTTATCACAAATATATATTCGTTCACGAGTTTTTGTTATGATTATAAGTTCTCAGGTAAACCAAATATTGTATTCGCCAAGGTGTAAATGCTATAAAGAAATTATAACTAATTGGTAATCGATTTAGGTTTGTTTTCAACTTTTTGTTTCAAATAAATAGATGCCTTCTGTCATGACGAAAAAGCCTGCATCAAAGGAGGGTCTACTACTCATAAGTGAATCGAGACATCTTGGGGTGGGTGATATCTCTAGGTATAGGATAACAATTGACAAAGCTGTATTATCTGATCAGGGTGTTGATGTAGATGAACTTTTCATAAAGATCAAGAATAACGAGAATGCCTTATTAAATCCAGTATACTTAACTGGTCCATATTCTTTCTATTGTGACATTAGACCTAATAATTTTAATGAAGACGAACCGTTTGAAGGTAAAGAAATTATTCCATTTGTGGAGAACTTAAAACCAAATGAAAAATTTAAGTCAACACTTTTATTCAATGAATATTCTAATATTAAAGGTACAACTCTTTATTCGTGGACTATCGACATTATATCACAATTAGCTGTATTAACATACCCAAAATTACAATATAGCATTAAGGTCGGTACCACTAAAAGATCTACTAGAATGAGAAGTAGAGGAAGAAAAATTGATGTTTTAGAAGGTATCAAAGTCGAAGAATGGGATACCATCTCGCTGTGGAGTTTACCACCTAAATATCCTACTAAACCAGTTCATTTAGTAATTATTACACATGGTATTTTTTCAAATGTTGGATGTGATATGTTATACGTTAAAGATAAAATTGAAGAAATGACGTTTGGAATGGATGAATCAATCAATCCAAATATTGTTATTAGAGGTTGTATGGATAACATGGGAAAATCTGCAAGAGGTGTTCACTATATTGGTAGAAGAGTAGGTAAGTATGTTGTTAAAGTCATAGATGAATTGAATGAAAAGTACAAAGTTGATAAGATATCTTTCATCGGTCATTCGTTAGGTGGTCCAACACAATCTATGGCTGTGCATTACGTTAATATGAAGAGGCCTGATCTTTTTGATCCTGTAACAGGTGTGAAACCGATAAATTTCATTACTTTGGCCAGTCCCTTTGTTGGTGTCATTGGTGATTATCCCTTATATATTTCTTTGCCACTAGATATGGGTTCTCTTGGTTTGACTGGTAGGGACTTGAATTTAAGATATACTCCATTGCAATCAAAGGATGGACTTTACATCGACGACCCAAAATATCAAAATCAAGAAAATCCTAAATTAATAATGGAAATTTTACCTCAACCTCCGGTACGTCGAATCTTTGAACAATTCGTACATAGAACAGTATATGCAAACGTAGTCCACGATGGTATTGTCCCATTGAGAACTGCAGCTTTATTGTATCTTGATTGGAATAGTTTAAACAACGTTCAGAAGATACAAAGAAAGAGCATTGCACAAACAGCAGCAACCGATAATATTGAGACTGAATTGGAATCTGCTGACAGTAATATCTCAAGTGTTCCCCCAAGTAAAGGAAGAGCTGTTCATGAGATTCCAAAAGATAATTTAGATAAAAAAGCAGCAATGCAATGGGCAATGCCGCAAGCATTGATACACACGAGAAAGACTAGGAAGTTTGAGAGAGCCCAAATAACAGATACTTCTTCAGATTCCGAAAGTGATACTACCCCACCAGCAGGATATCAAAACAAGCCGGATGAAAAGTTTGTGGCTCCCAAGGAAGCGTCAACTATGCTTTCAGCATTATCTGTGTTGACGGCACCTGTACCCACACAGGAGTATATAAAAAATCCTTCATTAAGAACTGATATGATTGTTCATGACCGAGTTTATCATCCAGATGAACTTCCAGAACCTCACTATAATGATAGATCTGCAATGAGTAGAGTCCTCTATCCTAATGAAAATGTTAACAGAATACAAGAACGGATAGCAAGGACATGGCAAGAGACTATGGATTGGAGGAAAGTATTGGTTAAAATTCAACCGGATTCTCATAATAATATTATCGTCAGAAGAAGATTTGTCAACCTGTACGGTAATGTTGCAATTAGCCATCTAGTAAATGAGCACTTTGGTATTGAAGCCTGTGAAAAATATGCAAAATTATAATATGTAATTGAGGGTAATAAAAAAAAGAATTATTCCTCAACTTTCTAGGTAATATATTGCTAATGCATCTTTAAAAAAATATTCAGAATTTTTGACGTACGATATAATATTGTAAAAAACTATCCTTGTCTTCTCTTTTCGTCTTGATTTTTCCTATGTATGATTTAATGCACTGATGACAATTGCTTCGAAATTGTGACACACTATAATTAAACGGCGACGGGGCAACAAAAAAAAATTACAGGCGCTTAACCATTTAATTAACAAATCCATCTTTATTGTCATTTGGTAAATTATTATAACCTAAGAATCCTTATAATAATTACTTTTATGAGAACGAAAGACAGTTATTGACTTAAGGAATTTAGTGAATTATACTACTGTATTGACACACCCAGCTATATAAACAGAGAATTCATAAATATTGCTAATATTTTCTTAAAGAACAGAAAAAGCTATCTAAAAAAAAAAAAAAGCTATTAATTTCTTAAACAATTTTCAGAAATGCGTATAAGACATTCAAGACCTTCTGAGGTTGGAAAAAGAAGTAGTCGAAAGCATCATCCTTCATATTTGAAAATTAAAGAGCAGGTGGTTCAATATGGAAGGCACGCAAAAGCTAAACTTCATAGGATTTCAAAACCAAATGGTAACATTCACTTATTTATAAGAAATAATGAACATCAGGAAAGGGTAAAGAAGAGAGATTCCTTAAAACCCAAACTTCACAAAAGGGCATGTTTCAGAAGAAAACGTAAAGTTGAAGATTCCGCTAAAGTTACAGATTACGATAAACGTATTTCGGATTCAATAAAGGAAAACCAATATTATCATATCTATAACTCATTTGATGATGAAATGAATCAATTTGAAAGTCCACCAGGAAGTGCAGATAGTTCATTTCAACAACAGAAACAGGTATATCTTGTTAAAAACAATTCTTTACAGTCACTAAAAAATATGATAAAAATGGGTTACGAAGCAGAATCGTCTGGAACCCATGCATTGGATATGTTACATTGTCAGCACGACATTTTAAGGGATGTTGACAATAAATTGGATAGGATGCAAGTATATAATAAAAGAGCAAGCGATAATATCATGAACTTGCGTGGCTTAAAACCAATAAATAATGTGACACCTAGATTCGATGACTTTGAAAATAAGAGTGCGAATTCATTGGGTATAAAAGGAACGCCACTAAAATCTAAGAATTATCTAGAAAATTACAATTACTCAAGTACTACTGATCTTCTCAATTATAGCCCCAAGTATACTCCTAGGAGATATGAGGTTCAGTTTGAATTTAGTTCACCAGATGATGATATAGATTCCTACATTAATAAAGCATTAGACGAAGTTGGAAATATTTCAAGAAAATTACGTTATATCGCTCAAGAAACTTCGGAAGAATTAGATTGTCAGTTGAATAGATTGGCATACACGGAAGATTCATTACAACGAGTTGGTGGTAAGATTAATAGTAATTCTAATAAACTTGAAAGTATGCTTGGAAAAAGTAATTCCTTTTAAATATTTATTAATATTTATGACAATTTGATATTATACAATTATATAATATTAAGATTTCGAGAAACTTCACAAATTTTAGGACAGATATAAGTGCTATAGTAGCCGATATTTTATTCGTTTAAAGTTATATATCTGTTATGCAATGCAATTTTATTTTTAATTATAGGATATTATCATCAGATTATTCTTTGATTCCATTTAACCATAATGTATAGTTGTTTTCCGCAATATTTTCTGATTGATTTTTTGTACTACTATATACGTCATTTAATAGGTTGGTCATTTTAGGACTTTTGTTAGAATGAATATTTTTATAAGTATTTTTTAATTCTGCAAAAAAATCTCTATTCGTAGAATTTGTTGTATGTTGATCGTTGTTATCACTTCTTGTTGTAGTTACTTTCTTCAACGGAAGCAGGGATGGTGAGGTTAAAAGAGTTTCATGTTCTGTGTCTCTATCATCTTCAGTGTGAATATTACAGTCATTTAGGTATGAATATTTGTCAAATATAGAACTATCTCTAATAATATCTTCTGTTTCTACTAGTTGATCTAACTTATTGGAATTTTTTGTAATTTTGGTCTCCTTATTTATTTCAAGTTTATTAATGAGCATGAACTTCATTTGTTCATCACTAAATTTACATTTATCCGAACAATATAGTTGCTTATGGAATTTTTCAATTTCAGAGGTTGAACGTGTGTAGTAAAGAACATTTTCATTGGTGGTAATTAACTGATCACAACATATGCAGTAATCTGTAAATGGGAATGTCATGTATACGTATGAGACAGTGATTTTAGGAAAGCTAGTTAACTTCAAAAAAAAAAGAAATATACGATAAAATAAATATTTCTTGTTTGCAATATTTTGGAAACTATTTTTTTTGGTAAATATGTTGTAAGAAATTATTCTTATATATATATATATGTTGATGTAACTTTTGTAAAGAGGTAATGAAACTGTTAATTGTAGTTGGTTACAAACAATAGTGTTGCCTCATTATTATTATTCCGGTATCGATTGACACGTTTCAAAACATATCCCTGGCAAAAGAATTATTCTATTATATACATTAAATAAATTAGGAAACTAGAAGGACCTTGGACAATTAGAAGAATTAGAGTAGCCGAACTCATATAATATGTCCAATGAAGACAATAAAAAAAGAAAGGAGTGACTATATAACACTTCCAAAACCAATAATAAGAATTTTTCTAGATTAATTGATTGTAATGAGCAAACTAAAGGAATCAGACAACAATGACACAGAAGAGAGGAATGCAAATATGATTATAGAGATATATTTTTTAGAGTAAAAATGTTTTATGCATTGATCAGCTGATATGTGACAATTAATCAAAAAACTGACCCGTAGATATCTGATAACGATAATGTACGGAAAAATATTTATTTCCAACAGAATATTAGTTATTGTTTAACCAAATTGGGTTTTATATTCTTAATTATTGTTGTCTGTCGTTTTTCTGACTCTACCTAATTATCTCGTGTTTTTTCATTTTATATTTTTTGTTTTGGGCTGATTTTGTTTAGTTTAAGAGAGGAGAACCGAGTATTCAGTCGCCTCTTAGATAAGCGTTATCAAGTGTCACACAGAGAGTGTTGCACGGTGTTAGTTCTTTGTTTCAATTATTGAATAGTTCGAAAGGAAGTCCGATCAAAACTATAGTTTATTGTTTGACTGGGACAACAAGGAAGATAAAAGTGGCATCTTGCTTGGTATGTTCATAGCCATATTGTACCTCAGAACGCATAATAGAAAATGAAATTTAATAATGACTTCTAATGGTAGTTTATAGTATGAGAAAATAACTACAATCAAAAATCCTATATATTTCCGTTTTGAGGGTAGACATTTTTGTGTGAACAATGATTTCGTTAATTTGTATATAAATGCTCTATGAATGGTAGTGTATGGTTGTCAAAACGTTTCTTAATATGATTCAACCATTGAGGGTATATTACCTTAGTTTATTTGCTATGTACAGAAAATTAAACAGTTGAAAAGCTCTTCATTTTAAGATATGGTATGTAATTATAATGGTTATTCTATTACTTTCCCTAACGGGATAGTAAAAACATCGACAACCTTTTTATTGAGGGAACATTAAGTTAAACAACAAGTTGAAGTGAATTTAACGTGTATTTGTTGGGGCATGAGTATAAAGTAAGTTTTTTAAGCAGCATAGTGTAGTTCTCGACTAAGATTTAAAAAAAAGTAAGATGCTATTCGTATTAGCAAAATAGTTATGTCATTTTTATTTAGATTATGCTCTATAAATATATACAATGTTATAACATTTCCTAAATCACATCAAACCATTAAACCATTTCCTTGACTTGGAGGGATTTTGTCTTGGTAGTTCGCCATTGGGGCCAACTTTGGGAATGATCCTGTCATTTTTCATCATATTGGCTCCACCAACTAATCTCTTGAACCCCCAGCGTTGAAATAATCTAGCCATTGTTGGTGTCACAGCAGCAGTTACAGGTATTCTAACAAATACCAAACTTTTGTGTAAACCATATGCAATCAGAAACTCAGCTAGTAAAGTGCTTTGTTTAAATTCACTCCATTTAGTATGTGTTCCGCTTTCTCTTTGTTTCTCCAATTCTAACTTCTTTTGTTTTAACTTTTCGATTACTGCTTCATCATTTGGCTCCCCATACCCAAATAATTGTTTACCCCTGTTCATATATATACTGATCTTTTCAGCACCCATGGAATGAACAGTGAAGAAACAGAGTGGTAAACTTATGAAAGTGACACCGATATAAACAACCAATGCAGAATACCCATACTTTTTCATTAATTTTTTAATACCTGTCTCTGGTTTAGCAGTCTTTATTTGCTGTTGAACTGGTGCAGTTGCAAGTCTTCTGCATGATTGACTGATTGATCTTGTTATTGTTGGAAATCTTAGCCTTCTGGTTGAATGTACAACTGAATTTAATGGTTTGATTCCTACGATTGGAATTCTTCCTAAACGAAGCATTTTTAGATATGATTTTAGCTCTAAAAAGGGACTTATTTATCTTTGTACTCTTTAAGTCACTTTGAGTATAGTGATCTTGGGTTCAAATAGTAGTCTTCACCTAACTTAATTTTTTAACTTTTGTCAAGTATTATTCATACTACTTTAAAATAAATTTCAAACAATGAGATGTCTTTATCATTGCTAGTGATGATATTACACCCCTATCGTTCCACTTTGTCGAGAAACTAACAATTCGCATAAAGAAGCTCGGAAAACAAAATTTATCATTTTACGATATGTAAAGCTTAAAGAAACAATAGTATCATTGTCTTTAAATTATACAGCTGTCTCTAATTTTAAATTATAATATTATATTTTATTGGTAGTTTATATTTTTTTTATATGTAAATGAAATCACAGCATCTATATAGAATATATGTATCTATACAATTTCGTTAATGTTCATTCAAACATTTAAGGAACATGAAGCGTGTTATCCATCAGATTAATAGAGAAGAAAATAAAATTGATATGGAATATTTTTCATATTAAAATGACTTAACGAGAGGTGGCAGCAACCTTTTGGAAAGCACCCTTAGCTTGTTGCTTGGACATCTTAGAACCTTGAGAACCAGCTTGTTTAGCCTTTTCTACTTTTCTAGCAGCCTTGTCAGCCTTCTTCTTTTCCTTGTCAGCAGATTTCTTTTCATCTCTCTTAGCCTTTCTAATTTCTGGCTTGATGGATCTTCTTTCCTTGATTAAATCTAGAGAAGCACCAACAATGGCTCTTTGAGCTTTGACGGTCTTTCTGGATCTCTTCTTGGCAACTTCTTCAGTGATACCTTTCTTGTGGTGTCTTCTGTAAAGAACGGTCCAAGCGACTCTTCTTGGGTTCTTTCTTTGCTTGAATAGAGAGGCAGACTTAGAGTTTTGGAATCTGAAAATCTTGGAGTCACCACGGACAAATAGAGTACCTCTACCTGGGTAGATCTTAGCACCGGAAAAGGAATCAACTTCAACCTTCATTTTGACTGTAATAATAAATATCAATAAATAATATAATTGTTAGTAAATTTTGCTTTGGTACAGATTTTGTTGTTAAAAAATGATACGAAAGTTCATGAGGTCTTAAAATTAGGATATCAATATGAGATAATTGAATGAAATAAACTATTTTTTTTCTTATTCTTATATTCGTGGTTTTGTTACTAATTGTCTCTAATTCCTTCCTGTTTTATTTTCAATTAAAAATATGTCACACATAGTCGTTTATCCAATATTTTTAAAGTTCTATTTTTTTGCATGTAATTTGGTATAGATAAATAATTCTCTTCTGTAATGATAATGGTATTTATTTCAATTGTTTTATTTCTTGACATCTGATTACCAATTTGATATTGTTTCATTCAAAAACATCTTTCTCAAATTTCTCTATCATTTCAACATTATAATATCACACATACTCGTTACTTTAGTTACGGTTCTTTTAAATGTTTAAGTTAAAGATATTTTATTAACAAATATTGAAATATCTTTAATATACCTGTTGTTACTAAGGCTGATACTATTCTCAAGGTGCTTAGGGCGTAAACGTGTAATTGTTCCAGACTCCAAAGTGTCTCTCTAACTGTTACTCCTTAGTAGAATGAAGCTCTGGATAGATTGTGAAGTGCTCAATCTCAACATCAGTAAGAATCCAAGTCTTACAGTAGAAGCTAGGTTAAGTGTAATGGCCAAAGGTTACAAACTGTCTACATTACATTAGCATTATCACAAGTGAAATTTCACAGAGATTCAATTCTTTGGTATCGCGGAGTGCATGTAGGAAATAATATCCTTAGAGAGAAAAAATATCAAAAAAATAAAAAATTCATATAATTTCTTTGAAATTACGGGTGTACTAATGTATATATTAAAATGTTTGGGTGTTGGTAAAAACTAGTCCAATTATATTTTCATTTGTTTTTCTTAATTTTTCAGTCAACACAAATGAGAGCGATGGGAATTTGAAGACCCTTTTTTTAAAGGGATAGAAATGATGACTTTACCTATTTCTTGATAAACGTTTTATCATATGCTCGCAATTTAAAATATCAATATTCTGTGAACAACAGAATATTTTCAAGAAAGATTTTCGAATAAAAGTGTGCATAGTCTTTGAGGGTTTGTTTCAAAAAGTTATCAATAAGGAAACTTACGTTATCATCAATTAAGGGCAATTATAATTTTTAGGCGTGACCCATCGAACACAGTAAATAAACAAAAACTGATAATACAAGTAATATACGAATGCCGTCTTTAGTTAATAAAGATGATAGTGATGAATGCTTAATCTCTGAGAATAGTCTCTCGATATTTAATATATTTGAATTATTAGATCCTTTAGCATCTAAAGTTGCTGCAAGACAACTTCCGATATTTTCGAGAAGATCTAATGATTCGATTAAAAAAAATGTAAAACCAAGTACTAGATCAAAATTGTATAAACATTATCATGATAAAGCTAAGATACCGATTAATGAATTAAGACAAAAGATATTTAGAAGAATTAAAGCATTGGATCAACCATTAGATTTGATATTTTTCAAGAATCCATCTGCAATTGAAAAACTGTTTTATCCTTTTACTTTATTTAACATATTTGTAATTGGATATCTAATGGGTAGATTTCCTGAATGGTTTCACATATATTATTCTATCATGTTCGGTATATTAATGCCAGTGAGATTTTATACTTATTACAAGACTCAAAATCATTATTATATGGCAGATCTTTGCTATTTTGTCAATGTGATGTGTCTTGCATTTATTTGGATTAGACCTGATTCAGTTATGCTCTTTCATTCTTGTTTTGCTTTTACATTTGGTTCCTTAGCTTTTGCAGTGATCACATGGAGAAATTCATTAGTCTTACATTCAATTGATAAAACCACCTCATGTTTCATACATATTATGCCCCCTTGTACAATGTATATCATATATTATGGTATTTCTGATACCTATAAATTGGAGAGATTTCCAGGGGCAAAAAAGTCGATAGATTTGAAAACAAATATATTATGGACTTCCTTTTTCTATTTATTATGGCAGTCGTTGTATCATTATTTTATTACAGTAAGACAATCTTCAAAAATTAAAGCCGGTAAAAGAATGACAAGTTTTGAATATCTGACAACACATCAATTTAAGAATTGGTGGGTGGTCAAATTAAATGACCCTTGGCCTGCTATCATTTACATTCTATTACAATATTTCTATCAGTTAAGCACAATGCTCCTCTGTAGCATATGGTTGAGATATAAATTAGCTGCCTCTCTTTTTCTAATGCTTATCTTCCTTTGTGCTGCTCATAACGGTGCAACTTATTATATCGATTATTATGGGAAAGCTTATTTAGATGAAGTGAAGAAACTTCGTGAAGAGGTGGAAATATTACAACAAAAGCTAGATTCTGTAAATGTAAAAGAAGGTAATATAACTCAAGATATTGAACTCCAACCAGAGTATTTGAATATAGTATACGATAATACTAACAACCAAAAAAGTGATGTATCAATTAGAAGTCAAACAAGCAGTATTCTTTCCCTGGGAGATGAAAAAGAAGATTAAGGGAGGCAATGAGATTATATAATTATATAATTACAAATACAATGACTCTTTTTTAGTATATTTACATGTTTATATCATCTTTTTACGTATTTACAAAATATATTAATGTTTATGCAGAGTTTTCGGTTGTAGTACCTGAAACTTAATGTTTTGTTTAGGTTAACGGTAATAAGTAAGTTACCTTGTGTTCAGGTCCAAATCTTCTATTTGTTTATTAATGTATGCAATTTCTGTTGGTTTCCGGTTTAATATATCTAGTAAGATCTTGATATTTCTCTCATCTTCTATACTTTCAAGACCCCTAATTAAATTCTTCACCATACCATACTTCCATCTGATGTTCCTCTTGGAAGTTAAAACAATACTCATTGCTTCATCATACTTCTTTTGCGACACAAAGAAATTTACCATGATTTTAGCAAATTCAGAATCCAGTTTACTTTTCTGAGTTTCGTCAAGTTTCATATAATTTTCAGTCTTTCTGTATTTCCCTCTATCAATCCATTCCTTTTTAGCTCTTTCGAGATTGTTAAATTTCGTCGCACCTTTCATCGATATGTCAAACGTTGAATTATCGTAGAGAATCTTATGACCGATTGATGTTAGATATTCGACATGTCTCTCCATGGAAGATGTCGTTGTAATTTGTTTAGATGCGGTATTTTCAGGTTGGATTGTTTCAGACTCTAATAATTTAGTTTCATAAAATATATCTAATAACTTATCATCGAATTCACTTTCTTTAAACGTGTATGTATCTAGCCTTTCCCAAAATTCAGTAGCATTATCCAATCTTAATGGAATACTCAAATATGATACTAGACAACGATGGTTAAATAGAAAATTATTCATATATTTCATTTTCCATTTACCCACAACATGCAAAATATTAAATTTAAAATCTTCAAATGTTGTTGGTTGTCTAGCTAATTTATGCAAAATTTCAGCATTTAATTCGTGGGCTAAAATATCCGTATCCTGGGTGAAATCACCGTTAGTTAAAACAAACTTCCATAATGCATTAGATTCAGCCAATATGTGCTCAATTGAACTTAAGTTTCGTAATGGTAATAGAGGAAGAACGTTTCGTGTACCAATTGCTTTTCCGGTATAATCTACACTATTCAGAATTGTTCTCCTCATCTGTGCACCTTCTGGCCACCCAACTAATAATGGAACATAGTCAGGCTTAAACTTAGAATAAGAAAGCAATAAGTAGTTAAATAAAATTGGTTTGATGGATTTCTTCCATGCATTGTTAATGTTTGGATCAGATTCACTCTTCGAGGTGAATTCGCTCATTGTATATTTGAAAAATAATGCACGACATAACGTGATATCTCCGTCATAAGCCGCTAAAGCCATCATAGATGCAACACTATCGTAATCTTCATATTCAAACATCCTGCTTATGAATTTCCAACCAAGTAATCTCAAGGATGCAGCATTTCCTTCTGCTACTATATTATCTCCACTAGAAGAGGCTAGTGTCTTAGCGATCGTTACAAAGGTAGAATGGTTTGGAGTCAATTTTTCTTCTTCGATTTCATAAAATAAATCTATCGCTTTCGAATAATTCTTTTGTTTGTCACAAATATGTAACATCATGTTATATGTAAAAATATCTGGTTTATGACTTTGTGACAAAAATTTCATTGTATCAAACGTATTCCATGCGCGATCTTCCAATCCCAGTTCATCATAAAATTGGATAATTTTAGTATAAGTGTGTTTGTTAGGTGTTAAACCATATTTTGTCTGAAATTTCTCAAGGAAATAGTTCATTGTCTTAAAATTCTTTAGCTTCGAACAATAGGTAACACATGCAGTTAAGTTAAATTCATTAGGAATTATGGCAGAATCATCCATACGTTTCAAAATGTCTTTCATTCTTTGGATGACAATATTCTCATTATTATCTTCTACTATGCTCGTTCTTGGAGGAGTTAATTTTGAATACACTCTCAGTAAACAATCGTACATTGCTGGTGACATTGGGGTACTGCGTTGTTTTGTCCATTCTTGTAATAGTTTATCCAGTTTTTCAATATTCTTGAAAGATAAACATGTTATTCCACTTATTAACCAGTTATTAATAGTTTCTTCTGAAAGAGTGAGAAAACTATCTGTATCTCTTACGAGCTGTGTTACGATTAAATTCCAATTAATATTCTTCTTGTTTAAAAGGGATTTGAGAACTAATGTATCATTATTAACCATCTTTCTTGCATCCTCCGGTATTAACTTCTCGATCTGATGGATTGAAACTGTATCGATTAGATCGGATAAAGTTTGGGAAGTATGTACGGGATCTGATGAAACACTAAGAGAATTACTTTCTGGTATGGATTTGGGTGTGAATGAATTTAGTAACGTGTCGGCAATATCATTCTTTGGTTCATTAAGTGGATCCGTTATTTCTTCATCTCTTATTTTGTTTGTATCAGATGCTCTTAGTCGTTCCTTTAGGCGCTGTGTATATTCACGAAGTTGTTTAACTTTAAATTCTAGTAATTTAGGATCTTGTATAGCCATTATATCATCTGGATTAATATTTTCTAACGTAACATGTCTTGTTCGACTCTTAAGCGGTTTTATCTTTTTAGTTTTTGATCGAGGGATAACTATTCCACGCTTTGATAAATACCTTAAGCTATTAGCCGTCAGTCGGCTAATGTATCTGGTATTATGCATATCTGGTTGTTGTAATATGTGATAAATTCGAAATCTTTTTAATATTCGATAAGAATGGCGTTCTATGATCTCTGAACTTAAGTTAATGCATGCACAAGTGGGTGAGACGGATTGCAATTATTGGATCTCTTTCAGTACTGTAGGAAGTAGGTGAATCAGTAAAGATTATGTGTTCCTATATCAGATTTCTCTATTTTTAAACGTCAAATTGATATTTCGATTAAATTGTTTCCCTTTAACATGTACTGCCCCTCCACCTAAAGAAAAAAAAGTAACGTACAACATGTAACTTTTTATTTAACCCGATTTTAAGTTTCGGCCCCAGGCTGTCTTTCTCTTTTCCTATTTTGATTCCTTCTCTCCTACTAACAAACTTTACTGCCCCAGAAAATTAACTTTCAGTAAGTTACTTCTTGGAACCCTCAAGCAAGCAGATACCAGTTAGGAGAATTAAAACAGTTTTAAAGTAAAATTTAGTAAACATATAGTGTTGTGCTCAAGATATAATTACTTTACTTAATAAATACACATAGATTATTTCTCTAATCAGTGTTAGTTAAAGAAAAAATTAAGCAATGATCAAGGTCAATTTTTGTAATTCTTTGTGTTAGTTCTAGAACTAATAAATGTGTATATATGTTTAATTGGATTAAATTCCAAGACGTTTTGTTGAGATAAGAAAGCGAGGAACAGCTAAATCTCGATGCTTAACTGAGAACAAATATGGTCAGTATCATAATATGTAGTCTTAATATTTAAGAACCGCACAAACATATCAATCTATAACGATTTAACTCTTTGCAATTATATTCAAAGCTACTAAAATTGACTATGTGTTGCTCTCCCTCTTTTCGAAAATAATTCTTCATATATGCTAATCTATTACCCTAAAGTATTCCAGCAGAACCTGGTTTCTGCCTTATGTCAAAGATAATATATGTAAATAAATTATGTGAAAAATTTCGGTCTATCTGGGAACCTTTTTTGACCGAAAATTTTTTTTTTAGTCTGAACGATTTTTCTGATAATATGAGCGATGAGCTAAAAATTTGATCACATTATAAAGGTAAGAGCCATGATGTTTATATAATACAAAGAGTTTCATTTCCTTAATATATATTCTAAACATACTCAAGGAACTACTATACAAAAATGAGTGACGCCGAAATTCTTTCAGAAACTACTTCTAAGAGTAGAGGTGTTAATGTGAGTGGTAGAACCTGGAAGGTTGCCAAGCAACCAATGAGAGCTAAAAGTAAAGTAGTTAAGAACAAGAGATTAACCTCTTGGGAACTAAAAGAGCAAAAAAGACTAGAAGACAAGCAGTTTAAAGAGAGAGTAAAGGCTTTAAAGGATGAGAAAGCCGAAGAGAAGCAAAAGAGAAACCAGGCATTGAAGGAGAGAAGAGAGAAGAAGGAAGAAGAGGAAAGATACGAGAAAATGGCTGTTAAGATGCATGCAAAGAAGGTTGAAAGAATGAGGAGAAGAGAGAAAAGAAATAAGATGTTAAAGGAACGTTAGAAGAATTGGCAACCCGATTTCTTCAAAGATAAATTTGTAAGTATATCAATTTTTTCATCACGGTCAGGTTATCATCATCTTTTTTAGCATCATCTACAGCTCGATATTTTGTAGATATTTATCTTATTTTGTATAATAAATTAACTTCCGACATTAAATACATCAATACTATTCAGCATTATCGTTTTTACACTGCCATTGTTGATTTAAACATATTTAATTTTTTTCTTGTAAAGTTACCAGTTTCTCAAGATAATTAGGTAATATCAAAAAAAAAACAATTGCGATGACATTATAAATATATAAAGTCATGGCTGGTTTAAATTACATCAGGTATCTGCGAGACTTGTTATTTTGGGACCATTATTTTATATTGTGAGATGGTACAAAATTTGTAAAAAAATGCGAATTCTGTGGATCGAACACAGGACCTCCAGATTACTTTTGACCGAAGTTATTCTTC
Organism: Maudiozyma serrabonitensis; assembly: GCA_030571355.1. NCBI lineage: Eukaryota > Fungi > Ascomycota > Saccharomycetes > Saccharomycetales > Saccharomycetaceae > Maudiozyma > Maudiozyma serrabonitensis. The sequence goes on along the minus strand of JAJLXS010000045.1, from coordinate 79,185 downwards.
AGTCTGGCGCTCTCCCAACTGAGCTAAATCCGCAAGATGAAAAAATAAGGGTGATATTAAGCAATACCACCACAGCTAAACGTCCGGGTTACACAATTCAATAATTTTAAGTTTTATTAAAATATGATTGCTATATTGCTGGAATGAAACTTTAAATCAGTTGACTCAATAAAAGTAAGGTATTTGAATACTAATTTAGATTATTGGTGTAATGAAATTAAAATTGATGGTATTAATGTAATTATTTGAATGAAAATACATCCAGTTTGAAAAACACCAAACTAAATTTTTTTTTACATGATTTCCCTTACAATAGAAAGTAGCTTATTATAATATTGTATGAGTGATATTATAAATATTATTGTATATTTTTTAAGGGAGTTATGAAGAAAATTTGACCGGTTTTAACCCTGTATAAGGTCACTCAAATTGTATTTGTACCAAAGCTTATAAGAATCGAATGTTCACTCATACTTTTTTCTTACCAAGATGTTCTGATTCGTGTTTACACAACCAATTTCAGAAAAAACTCTTATTTAGAAACTATACCAGTGTAAAGATGTAGAGAATCTGAGGTGGAGATTTCATTCTCCTTTGATTCATAGGTTTCTAGCTTGTTAGTATTTTCTAATTCGGACATATTTGTAATATGATAATTGATCGGTTATTTTAAATTATATAATCTACAAATTAAATAACTAGAATTATTTTATTATTTTACAATGATGGCCTTTATATATGCCATAGTTCTTTTGAACACTTCACCTGCATAGATGACTGGTCTTTTTAATTTTTATGTTTTGTTGCTGGTCTTTTACAAATGCTGGTTTAAATCCGATATTGCAAATTATCTCTTTACAATATTTTTGGACTAAGTGTCACTATAAGTTACCCTTGGTTTCTGACAAAAGAAGATAAATAAGAAAAGTTCCTGTGCAAGAAGTGGAATACGTTAGATGAATGATTTATATTTAATATACGGATATAATTGGATATATATTCTTATATAAAAATGAAGGGTTGTTTTATTATAGTTGACTGTTAGTGTCCTTAGTATTTATGGAATAATAAAAATGCTATGATATAGATGCTATATGAATGACTTCGATGCAATTTGAGATTGATAATTTGGGATTAATTAAACCCACCAACCTTTTTCTTCTTCTTTTTAGATCTTTGTGATCCGCTGATTTGAGAAGATACCACATTTGAAAGCTGTGAAGGCTGTGTGGATGGAGCAGAACTTCCCATTAGTGTAAATGCGGGAGCCATCGAAGAAGGTAAGGTATTATGAAATACTGAATCCAGTTGTGAATTTTCAATATGACTGACGGGCCTCGTAACCCTTCTTGATGATCCAGTTCTATTGGAGTTCCGTTTAGTTATTTTATTTTGTGATGATCTAATGGTTGGTATTTGGGACTGTGAATTTAAAGTGAATTGGGGTTGACTGCTAAATGGGATGGTGGACTTACTGTCAGAAAAGCTATCTGTCATTTCATTATTATCCCATTCATCAATAATATCCTTAGAAGAACTGTTTAATGTCTGGTATGTAGACATACATTGAGTTTTCGCGGAGTTAGCTTTGGAATATTTTAATGAGCCCCATACTAACTCCTTGACAAGTTCCTTTGTAAAAAATACAGCCTCTTGCCCTAAGATACTCCAGTATTGTAGTAGTTTGTTGTAAAACATATCAACATCTTTTGTGTTGTCATTTATTATATAATAGAATATTTTGGTTAGGTCAGTGAATTTGATATCTTCTTCTTTATAATGTTCGAAAAATTGTGACAAAAATGATGAGAATTCTTCCATATCATCAATTTTCGTTGGAATGTCAATTAGTTCTGATAATAGTGCAGGTGCAATTTTATTTTCTACCTCATTCCCCATGAGGTAACTATTCAATGCCTCTGAAAGATTGATACCATAATTTTCCAACATCTGAACATCGTTTGATTCTCGTGGATTTTGGAGGGCTCCTTGATTAGCTGTCATGTTCTTGGTAATATTTGAAGTAATAAACTTGATCTCAGGATAGATATCCGTCCAATCACTAAGAGTTTGCGATGAAAGTAGTAATTCGTCACTGTCATTTGGATATGCTCTAGGAGTATTACTTTCAGTTAGGTGTGTTATTGATACAGTATCGACTTCTCTAGTAAATACATTCAATTTCATGCCCCTGTCCTCCAGATTGTTTTCAAACGACTCCTCTACAAATTGCAGGGTCTGTATACCATTGAGTAATCCTGGAATCTCCAGTATGGTGGAACTTTTTATAGTCTGGACTGTGTTATCATTTCTGTTTAATGTAAAGCCATGTAAATACACTTTATTATGATTTTTTGATGCGACATATGTCAAGTATAATTGCTTGTCTTGTAAAGTGACTGGCTGCACAAACAGTCTGTATGTTCTATCTTTGGGATTTAGGTAATGCTTCCATGACATTACTCTTGTTGTCTGGTCAAGGTCCCTACTTGTCCTCAGTACTATAATTTCCATCGATGTTAGCATGATTCTATAATCCTCATCGATTTCCGAAAAATCACGAATCTGGGACCAGGTCTTAGCTTGAACCATCTCTAATTGGTATTTCTCAACAATATTAATCTCAACCAATTTCGATTCGTCCATTAATAATATATGTGAGTCCTTTGAAGACCAAGATATATGTTTCCGCGAGGAAAGAGATTCGGGGTCATAAATGGTCCCTCTCGTTTTGTTATTTAAGCTCAATTTGGTGGTCTTGTGAAGAGGTGATGGAATTGTACCTGTAACATAATTTCCCTTTGTATCAACCACCGCAAATTGTTGGGGGTCCATTGGATTGAATGTTACATCTGCCCAAGGATAATCACCCAATGATGTAAAATCTAGAGGTTCCAAAACTTGATATTTTATCCTGTAATCTCTGTTACAATCTATACTCTTAATCTTTATTAGAACTAATGATCTGTTTGTTATGACAGCAATGATGTCTGAAAAACGTGCATAGGCTTTTGACAAAATGGGAATTTTAATGGTCTTGATTCTACTATGGAGATCAATCTCTGTGAAATTAGCCTCGCTATTGATGACGTTGCTCGTATCCTGAGGTTTATAAATCGACAATCGCAAAATAGAATTTGTTTTCCCTGTACTGTACGCAATTAGTTCATGATAATCTATATAGTTTCTTATGTCAAATGAAGTTTGAACTTTTCCAATGATAAATGTATCTCTAATTGTTGGATCTATTAGTTTGTTTCTGTCGGAAGGTTTGGCGTCTTGTTTTGATGGTAAGCTTATTGAAGAATCACTCTTACCAAGACTCTTAACTACTTCTCTAGGGAGATAATCGTGATGAAACGAAATCGGACTGGTTGCAGGTGACAAATACATCCTATTAGTATTCATATCTCTGATGTCGTTATATATTTGGAAACTTCCGGTACTAGATAGGGATGGTGTAAGACGACCCCAATGCAATTTAGATAATAATGAATCTCTTACATGTTCATCATCAGGAGTGTCAATTTCATCGTCTAATAAGTCATATTCTGATATATTACTGTCAATAAATGTGTCTGTTAATCCACTAGTTTCGGATATTAGACGTCTACCGACAGGTGCGTGCAAGTGTGGTAATGCGCTACTGGTATGTAACGAAGGAGATGATTCATCAGGAACCAAAATATTACTAGAAATAATATTAAAACTCATAAATGATTCTGGGATTATGGAGGATGTTGCATTAAGCCAACTTTCATCAGGGTTATAATCGTGGATGTGTTCTGATGATTTAAAGACGCTCGGTCCCGATATACCTGTCGCCAGTTGTATACCCACCGGTCGTTTAAAGGGAAGCCCACTCTCATTCATCTTATGTGCTTTAAGGTATTGGTTGATTTGGCAGCCAAACGTACAAATTCAAAAAGAAAAGAACTCTTGTGATGTTTTTAAGGAGCTTTCTTAGTATTTTATCTTTGATTAGTTTTTATAATCCCTAGCTCATCGCTAGGTCAAAAAAATTGTTTGTATTTAAAATCAAAAAATTTTCTTTTTACAAGGCCACCGATTAGTTGAATTTGTAATCGCGAATATAGATATGCACACACCAAAGGATATAAGATGAGATGGAATAACCAAAGCAAGTACATTTTTAAAAGTTAGTCCCTATCCAAATTATAAAGTTACTAGTAATTAATTAGTTTATATACCTTTATTATTATTTTTTTTAAACGGTTCAGGAATAATAAAAAAGAAAAGTTTTTTTTATGTATTTATATTATGAGTTTATATATCATTATATTCTTAAAAGGTAAAACAAGTAGCCTGTTTTTTAATTATTTTTTTTTTATCAAGTGATTTTGTTTTCTTTCTTAAAAGATAAAGATTATAACAAAGGTTCGATCTAACATCTTGCCTCAACAACTCATAAAAATATTCATCTATTGTTGAGAGGAAGCTGGATTAGCTTCGAATCTTAGATCCCAACCAATTTGTGGACCAAGTTTTGGCAAAATCTCAGCAACACTTTGAACGTCCTTGTCACCTCTACCAGAGATGTTGATGATCAAGTTCTGTTCAGGTTTCATAGTCTTAGCGATTTGAATAGCACCATAAACAGCGTGTGAAGATTCTAGAGCAGGGATGATACCTTCTAATTGAGATAATAGTTTGAAACCTTCTAGAGCTTGAGCATCAGTGGCAGCCATGAAATCAGCACGACCTGTGGATTTCCAGAAGGCTAATTCAGGACCAACACCTGGATAATCTAGACCGGCAGAGACAGAGTGAGTATCATGAACTTGACCATCGTTATCTTGTAGGACGTAAGTCTTGACACCATGGAAGACACCTGGTCTACCAACAGTCAAGGTAGCAGAATGGAAATCGGTATCGACACCGTCACCACCAGCTTCAACACCAATCAATCTGACAGATTCATCTTTTTCGAAAGGTGAGAACATACCTGTGGAGTTTGAACCACCACCGACACAGGCTACAATAGCGTCAGGTAATTTACCATCGTTCAACTTAGCAAATTGTTCTTTAGTTTCATTACCGATGACACTTTGGAAAGTACGAACCAGGGTTGGGTATGGATGAGGACCAATGGCAGAACCAACAACGTAGTAAGTGGTCTTCAAATCAGTAACCCAAGTACGGAAGGCTTCAGAAGTAGCATCTCTTAAAGTTTGAGTACCATTAGTGACAGAAACGACATCAGCACCAAGAATTCTCATTCTGAAAACATTCAAAGCTTGACGACGAACATCTTCAGCACCCATGTAAACAGTACATTTCAAACCAAATTTAGCACAAGCAGTGGCAGTGGCAACACCATGTTGACCAGCACCAGTTTCAGCAATCACATTAGTCTTACCTAATCTCTTTGCTAATAATACTTGAGCCAAAGCATTGTTAATTTTATGAGAACCAGTATGGTTCAAATCTTCTCTTTTCAACCAGATTTGAGCACCACCACAATATTCAGAAAGTCTCTCAGCTCTATGTAATGAAGAAGGTCTACCGATATAAGAATACAAAGATCTGAATTCTTCCCAGAATTTTGGATCAGCAACAGCTTCATCAAAGGCACCTTCTAATTCTCTTAAGCATGCATGTAATGCTTCTGGAACGTATTGACCACCAAAATCACCAAATCTCATGGAGTGTTTGTGAGTTTCGTCAAAGTTATTTTTTTGGTCGACGAACAGTTTACCTTGTTCTTCAGCTTGAGCTTGGAATTGTTTAAATTCTTCGATGGACAAAATCTTATGTTTCTTACCGTTCAAAATTTCTTCACAGTATTGTTTAGCAACGTCGTAAGTTTTACCCTTTGGAGCTTGACTACACAAAGTGACAATCTTAGAGCCAATAACGACACCATCAGCCAAAGAACCAACACTTTCAAAATGTTGTCTTGTGGCAACACCGAAACCAACGGCAATAGGAGTGTCCTTAGTGTAATGTCTTACACGTTTCACTAGATCATCCAAATTAGAGGCAACATTGGATTGAGCACCAGTAGTACCCATTCTAGAGACCACATAGACAAAAGAATTGGCAATATTAGCCAATAGACCCAATCTTTCGTTGGTAGTAGATGGGGCTACTAATGGAACTAAACTCAAACCACATTCGTTGACTCTATTTCTGATCTTAAGGGCTTCTTCAGGTGGTAAATCGACGATAATGAAACCATTAGCACCTGCATCTGCAGCATCCTTAATAAACTTGTTATCACCGTAGTTCATGATTGGATTGTAGTAACCCATTAGAATAATAGGAACAGTAATACCTTGTTTTCTAGCTTCAGCGACTAATTCCAAAGTTTGTTTCAAAGTGACACCATTCTCTAGAGCCACAGTGTTAGCGACTTGAATAGTTGGACCATCTGCGATAGGATCAGAAAATGGCATACCTAATTCAACGACGTCAACACCACCATCTTGGAACCCTTTAAGGATTGGAATAGTATCCTCGACAGTTGGATACCCTGCGGTCATGAAAGTGACCAAAGCATTACGGTTTTCAGCCTTAGCGTTGGCAAAAGTTTGTCTCAATTGTTCAGACATAATTCTTTAAAATAATAGTGTTTACAGCAAAAGGACTAATTAAAAGAAAACTAAAATTTTAGAATAATTTAAAAAAACTCAATAATAATAATATATATGGACGCTTCTTATAGTTCTCCTAACTAATATTTTTCCTTGTAGTGAACTCTCAAGTATAAAGATACAGATATAGATATATATGTAATGTAAATATAAACACCTATTTGTAGTGCTGTCAATCAGAAGAGTTACAGGATCAATGTCGAGCATGTTCCCTTATATAATCAAAATTGCGAGAACGAAAAAAAAAATTGGAAATTTGAAAAATTTTCGCACACTTTTTTTCTTGCTTTTCCTCGCAGAGCGAATGGATGCGTCATACAAATCTAATGCGAGAGGTAGCAGTTGACTCACTGATTCAGTAGTTCTGGGGTGATGACTCCCTCATTTTGGAATAGGTTTCGCTTACAGGAAGTCCATGTTGAGGCTGGAGAGATCGATGTTGTTGAGGTCCAGGTTTCCGAAATCGTTCATAGCATTTGGACCCTGGTTGTTATTGTTATTGTTGTTGTTGTTATTGCTGTTGTTGCTACCAATGTTGTTATTGTTGTTGTTATTGTTGTTGTTCATGTTGCTATTACTGCCCATACTCAAAATGTTTGCAGGTGTGATAGTATTGTTTTGAGGGCTTAGTTGGCCTTGTGGGCCCGGGGTATTGCCAGTCTGTCTGTTGTTCATGTTACCACTGTTGAATTGCATTTGCTGTTGCATTTGTGGAGCCATATTCATCATCGTATTAGTTGGGGACATCCCTACAATATTACCTGGAACCATTCCAGCCATAAGTTGTGGTGGTACAGATAATGTTGGATTCATTGTAGTAGCAGAGAGTGGTGTGGCTGCAACACTATTAGTATTAGTTGTTGTCGCATGTGTGGCAGCAGGTGTATTTTTAGCACTTGATACAGATTTCTTTTGTCTTGGTTTACGAGGCTTCTTAGCAGTGGTAGTTGATGCGCTTGTAGATGTTGTAGCAGGAGTAGCTGTACCTGTTGTTGGAGTATTTGCTGCAGTAGGAGGGCTCTTTACGCTTGCTGCAGATCCACGTCCTTTCTTTGCGGTTGTGGTTGTATTAGTAGTAGTAGTAGCAGGTCCACCTGTGGATGCATTATTATTAGTATTGATAGAAGTAGTAGTGTTTGATGTAGCTGTGTTCCCACTTGTAGATTTGTTTGATGAGTCGTTTGTTACCGGTATCTGTAGGACATTTGTCGGTGTTAGTGTCTCCAAGGGTTGATACTCCTTTGATTTATATTCTGTAGAATATTCAGGGATTGTTCCAAATAATGGAGACAATTCTTGAAACCGTTGTGATAATGATTGAATACTAGTATGTAATTTTAATAACGTTGTCCGTACATTATGGAATTTTTCTTGATTAGTTATGCCATTCTTATCATCAGCAATATTACTTACCATATGTATAAAGTTGTTGAGTTCCAATCTGATCGGTAGGATAGATTCTCTTGTAATGGAGAGCGTCATGGCTAGTTGTTCTTTCCCCTTTGGGTTTTGCGCTAGTCGACGTTCCAACTCCTCTAGTTTCATATGTAAAGTAAGTATACTCTCAACAGCGGTCCCACTTCCAGTTTCATTTCCGGTTCCAGTACCGGTTCCAGCGTTTGTCATTTTTACAAAAAAATCTCGATAAGGGGTTGAGACGTAGTATATATATGTGGTTTGATCTTTCAAATCTCAGTTCTTATTCAGCTAACTCCTCCTTTCAACTTTATGTTTATATATATCCTTTCATATTGAAAATTTAAATAAAACTTTATTTTCAATTTCTTTACAATATTTTTTTGCTTTTTTGTTTATTTTTTATAGTGAGCGCTTTTCCCACTTAGTTAGAGAAAAGGTTTGATAGCCACAACATAGTATACAGGTATATATGTAGACATTTATACTGTTTTGAAAACAGAAATACCTCTGATAAGGATGATATTGTATGGTACTAGGGTCTCTTTATTTGTTAGAAGATCATACTCTCATGTCCGATGTTACTCTGTGGTGCGCAAGCCACTAGATATATTGTTCTTTGGGACAGATGAGTTTAGCGCTCGATCCCTAATTATGTTACAAAAGTTAGCCATCGAACAACCACAAGTATTAGCTAGACTACAATTGGTGACTAGGCCTCCTAAATGGTGTGGTAGACAACATTCTGTATTAAAGACGCCTCCCGTGATTGAGGCGTTTAAGCCTGCTACCCCTTTGTTTTGTGATACTCGACAGGAGATGTTAGATATCTTGGTTCCGTGGCTCTCCTCACGTTCTCCTGAGCATGATAATATGTTGGTCGCGGTATCGTATGGGAAACTGATCCCAGCAGAGCTGATCTCAATGGCAGATTACTCATTGAATGTACATCCATCGTTGTTACCCAAGTATAAGGGGGGTGCACCAATTCAACATGCATTATTGAATGGGGATACTATGACAGGTGTCTCTGTTCAGACATTACATCCTGAGCAGTTTGATCGTGGTAGTGTGGTGGCTAGGACTCCAGAAATATCCATTGATACGTTGTTAGAGAATGCTACTAATCATGAAGGTACATGGAAAACAGATACCTTAATCAATGAGTTAGGCATTGTAGGTGCTAATTTACTTGAGGATGTTCTAATTAACAAGTTATATGTATCGACGGATGCCGAATTGTTGGTAGATAATAGTAAAACTTATAAACCTAGTTGGGCGCCAACAATCAAGACTAAGGATAAACAAATTGAGTGGCAGAAATACACAGCTGAACATATATCTACAATGATTGCAGTTGTGGGACCAGTCTATGCATTCAAGAGAGTACAAAAAGGAAAATTGAACAAACAGAAAGATGTGTTTACGGATAAGAGAGTGTTGTTTCATAATGTGGAACCTGTGACTTGGCCTGCACAGGAATTGGAACCAGGCCACTTTGTATATGATCCAGAGAGACAAGTAATACGTATTGGATGTGCATTGGGGACTCAATTGGAAGTACAATCATTGCAATTTGAAGCAAGCGCCATCGAAAACAGTGATGAATTTATGAGGAAACTACGCAAACGGTGCGGTCCAAAAGCCGCAGAACTTAGAGTGTTCGGATAGGAATAGCAATATAACACATAACCACATCGATGAACTTATATCTATTCTCGCTATATGAATACGGATGTGACTCTGTATTCGTTGATCTCAACATCATTTCGTACCTGGTCTCAGCTCTTCTGGGCAGGACTGAAATTTTTCAATATTCAAAATAAAAAAAAAATTAAATTGAATTCCCCGCAAATAAGAAAACAGGGAACTTCTAAATCTTTCTATGTAAATAAATAAGTAAATACATTAGAAATAATATAAGATTATTTTTGATTCTGTTTAGTTGAATTTGATTACTCAATAGTGATACAGGGAGAACTGTGTGCATGCATACATATATATAGCTACATATATTGCCTACCATGGAGAAACCGTTGCTTAGTGATAAAAGTAAAGAGCAAAAGAAGCTAGAGGAAAAACAAGAACTAGGAAACAAGGTACATCCTGTTAGTTCTGTTCATAAAGCATTTGCAGAGTACAAATATGAGGAACCTCCGACCTCACGTAAAGTATTCTACGATTTTATGCTTTGGTTGCTTTGGAATATTTTTGAATGTTTCTTTAGAGAGATCAAGTCTAGGGGTGGTTACAGAATGCCCAAAGAGGGTCCAATAATTTTCGTTGCTGCACCTCATGCAAATCAATTTGTAGATCCAATTATCCTTATGGAACAAGTGAAAAAAGTCGTTAACAAGCGTGTCTTGTTTTTAATTGCAGAATCTTCTTTACATATGAGAGGTATCGGGTTCCTAGCAAGAGCTGTAATGGCAATTGGTGTGGTGAGACCTCAGGATAATTTACAACCTGCAACGGGTAAAATTAAGGTCGATCCACAGGATTATAAGAAGGTTATTGGGAAAGGTACCAAATTCTTGAGTGAATGTCATCCAAGAGGGTTATTAGGTCTTGGTAAAGGATTAGGAAACGCAGAGGTTATATCCATTGAAAGTGATACTGTGTTATACATTAGAAAAGAATTTAAAATGAATAAACCAGAAAATAAAAAATTATTACTTGAACGTGGTACTTCTTTCAAATATGCGGATAAAGTAGATCAATCATTGGTATACCATAAAGTCTTTGAACATTTAGCAAATGACTCTTGTATTGGTATTTTCCCAGAAGGTGGTTCTCATGATAGAACTGATCTATTACCTATTAAGGCTGGTGTAGCTATTATGGCTTTGGGTTGTATGGATAAACATCCTGACGTCAATGTCAAGATCGTTCCATGTGGTATGAATTATTTCCATGCACATAGATTTAGATCTAGAGCCGTTGTTGAGTTTGGTGAACCAATTGAAATCTCAAGAGATTTGGTCAAAAAATATCATCAACCAGAGACTAATCGTGATGCAGTAAAGACGTTGTTAGATGAAATTACTGAAGGTCTTAAAGCTGTTACTGTGACTTGTAAAGATTATGAAACTTTGATGATTGTACAAGCAATGAGAAGATTGTATTCCACTAGATTTAATCAAAAACTTCCTTTGTCAATGATTGTGGAGATGAATAGACGTATCGTTAAAGGTTATGAAGGTCACCGAGAAGAACCTGAAGTGAGAGAATTGGGTGAGGATATATTGAAATACAATGAAAAATTGAATTATTATAACTTAGCAGATCATTCAGTTGAGACAGCACGTGTCGATTTCATGACCAATTTATGTTTGTTGGTCTATAGATCTGTATTTATTACAGTAGCATTATTGTTGTCGTTACCAGGTATTATCATGTTTTCGCCAATTTTCATACTGGCTAACAGAGTCTCTAAGGAGAAAGCACGTAAAGCCTTGGCCAAATCATCAGTGAAGATTAAAGCTAATGATGTCATTGCCACTTGGAAGATTTTAATCAGTATGGGATTTTCTCCTTTATTGTACATTCTTTGGTCCTTTATTATCACATATGTTGTTGTCTCATGCAAGGGCTACACAGACCGTTATATTTTGGTGTTTATGATGTCCTATGCGTTAAGTGTATTGGTAACATATTCAGCTTTGATCGTTGGTGATCATGGTATGGATATGTTGAAATCATTAAGACCATTGTATATGTCTTTGACATCACCAAGTGGGTTAAGACAATTACAAAAAGAGAGAGAATCCCTTACAGAACGGATCATAACCACTGTTGACACCTTGGATCCAGAATTACATAAGGATTTTGAGAGTGGAAATTTTACTAAAGAGATGGAAGATTACAAGACAAAAGAAATTAGAAGACGTAGACTTGTTAGACAGAAACGTGAAAGAGATGCTTTGGATAAGGAGGAGCGCGAACATGATGAACCTACTACTGCAGTGGATTCAGACGCAATTTCATTAGTGAACAGTGACAACTCATTAAGTAATATTCCTTTATTCTCTACTGTGGTTGGTGGTCGTAGGTCACAATCTGGAAGTATATCTTCTAGTGTCGTGTCAAGTCGTGCATCATCTGTTGTTGGATTCTCTACAGATGCTAGCGAACAAGCCATTTCTGAATTTGAGATCGAAGTTGAGGACGGACAAGATATGACTACAGCAAAGACAACAGCCGTGTCTAGTCGTATTGCCCAGATTATTCGTGGGAAACGTGAACAATCAATGGAATAAACTTGATGTATAATATGAACAGTCTGCACATTATACTAATATATTGACATATTGATTTTCAAATTAATCAAAATTTGTTGTAAATCCTTCTGTATAAAGAGCATATAATAATAAATAATAGTAACACTAATTTAAATCAAGTTTCCAGTACAATGACTTGATAACAAGATGTATCTGTCGAAACTCGATCCTTCCTAATGTTTGTCAATTCACATTATTCTTCTACCCTTAGCGTTTGGGGTCTATATAGTAAATGAAATCGCGCTTTGACTAAAGAAATTTCAAATTCAAAACAATTTTTTAAATACTGTAAAAATTATGTGTTGAGTATAACAGTAACCTGTAGGCCCGATCTTTACAAAGTAATGGTTGACCCTTGTTAAAGAGACAACCTACGAGGAATACAGTATGTCTACTGCTACGAAGAGAGATTATTACGAGGTCATTGGTGCATTGTCGTCATTTGAGACCTCCCAGGAGGTTGTTCTCTCGAATGACGAGTTGGTAGAATTAACAAAATTAAAAGTAGATATACAACAGAAGGAAACATCTGAAGAAAGGATACCCGTACATGCGTACCTTGGTGGTAAAGTAGATATGAAGGAAGCTGCACATGCTAGTTACGATCTGGGTCATACATTACTAGGTGGTTACGTACCGCAACGTCAGTTAGAGTCGTTATCCTCCATTGATTTTGCTCACTATTTCGATAAAACATTGGATTGTGATGATGCCTTACAGATCTTTGATACGTTCCTGCCTGCTAGTGCTAGACAATGTATGTTACTCAGTACACAAAACGAACTTGATGTTAGGGCCAAAGCAAAAGCAAAGGCAAAATTAGAACGTAAACAAAAGGCAGCTGCTGCTGCTGCTGATTCTGCAAATGGTACAGATGAAAGAGTCCTACCAGACGGTAAAATTGTACGCAAAGTAATTGTATGTAGGCGTTGTAACCGCAAGTTCCGTGGAGAAGATCGTATGAAACAACTTAAGAGACATGAATGTACAAAATGAAATCAACGTGACAATTTAATCAATGGGAGAACAAGATAGAGGTATGAATATCTAGGGCATTGCCTTTTAGGCTTTGTATTAAGTGATATATGTATATTCTTGTATAAACTGTATAGCAAATATAGCAATTCACGTGACTTTGGACGGGTAACTTTTTTCTCTGCCTATTTTATTGCGTATTCGTGCTAAAAGGGGCAGATAACGTACCAAAACGGAAACGACAATTTTTGGAAAATTGGACGATTCAATTGTCTTTAGAGGTAAAGATGCTTGAATTCTAGGCATTATTTAGGGAAGTTGGATAGAAAAGGTCATATATAGATTACTAAAAGAAGAATTTAATTAGGTTTCCCTTGAAGAATTCCAATAATCGTCATTTTTCGAGAGATAGGTATTTCCTTTGTGTTGTTTAACGCACTTAAAAGCAGTTGATAAAAAGACGGTTTAAGTTGCGTGCATACCTAACAAATAATAAGAATAGGAACAACAAGATTAAAAACAACCTTTACTTGAATTGCTCAAGTTACATACATATATCTAAGAGCTAAATTATGACTGTGTTCCTAGGTGTATTCAAGGCGATTTACGACTATGAACCGCAAACGCCTGAAGAGCTAGCAATTAAAGAAAATGATATGCTTTATTTACTAGAGAAATCAGATATCGATGAATGGTGGACTGTTAAGAAACGGATCATTGGTTCTGATGATCCCGAACCATCGGGGTTGGTACCTTCCACTTATATTGAAGAGGCACCTGTGATTCGCACAGTGAAAGCTGTTTACGATTACGATCAACCTCAAAATCCAGATGAAGAATTAGCATTCCATGAAAATGATACGTTCCAAGTATATGATGATAAGGATCCCGATTGGTTGCTTGTGAAATCTTTAAGCAATGAATATGGTTTTATCCCTGGAAATTATATAGAAGATTCTGATAATAAAAGCGCTGCACCAGCTGCTGCTCCTGTCGCTGCTGCTCCTGTCGCAGTTGCTGCGCCAGTAGTTACTCCAGCTAACGCTGATATCTCAACATTCTTACCACCACCACAACATAACCAAAGAGAGCAGTTTCATTCAGGAGAACAGAGTAATAAAGAACCTGCCACACCTGATAGGTACGCTGAAGAAGACGATAGAGAGGATACACCTCCATCCAAACCTGCAAGACCTAATGATGCACGCGACAAGGCTCGTTCTAGAGTATCCTACTCCGCTGATGCTGATGATCGTAGCATGCCAGTTGATAATGGTCGTGATGAATCGCGTAGATACGCTGACGACGATCGTTATAATAATAATAAAAATAGTAATGACAACCGCGGAAATTATAACATAGAATATCATTCATGGAATGTTCAAGAAATTGAAGGTAGAAAGAAAAGAAAGGCTAAGTTAGTCGTTGGAAGTAATAAGATAAATTTTATTTCAGAAAGTGGTACCCAATTAGAATGGACTGTCGATAAACTGGTCTCCTATGATAATGAAAAGAAGCATATGTTTTTGGAATTTGTAGATCCTTACAAAAACTTGGAATTGCATACTGGTAACAACGATACTTCAAAAGAAATCATGGCTATCCTAGGAGAAATTAAAGGTGTGTCTCGTGATAAAGGTTTAAAGGAAATTGAAACAGCATCCCAATCAAAGAGAACGGGTAAAATATTATTTGACTTTTTTGGTGAGTCGACTGATGAATTAAGTGTGCAGCAAGGAGACCTGGTTTATATTGTTAATGACAAAAAATCTAAAGAATGGTGGATGTGTGAGTCTGTCGAAACTGGTAGAAGAGGTGTAGTTCCAGCTCAATTTGTAGAACCTACAAAAGATAAATCATCTGGCAGCTCTGGTGGATTATTAAATTCAATCAAAAAGATGGCCAAAGGTGGCAGATCACCATCAAAGTCACACTCCAATTCCGTATCTGGTAATGGTAGTTGGAGAGATGATGTAACTCCAGATGAAACAGCCTCTTCCAAGAGTAGATCTAGAGGTGCATCATTTTCAAGTAGAAAAAAGAGATCTGCATCAATGAGTAAACCATCTGATAGCTCAAATAAGAAGAAATTCCCAGACCCTAAGAAATCTAGATTATGGGTTGATAGAAGTGGCACATTTAAAGTTGATGCACAATTTATCGGTTGTGCTAATGGTAAGATTCATTTGCATAAAGCCAATGGTGTTAAGATAGCTGTCGCTGCAAACAAACTTTCTGATTCAGACTTGGTGTATGTTGAAAATATTACTGGATTTAGTCTTGATAAATTTAAAGTTAATTCAAGTGGTTCGTCTGGCTCTGGTAATAAGGATGCAAGAGAATCAGAACGTGAGAGGAGAAGAAGATTGAGGGAACAAGAGGAAAGAGAGCGTGATAGAAGAGTTAGAGAAAGAGAACTTGATGAACTCAAAAAAGCAAGACAATTATTAGATGATGAGAGACTTCGTCTAGAAGAACAGAAAGATTTACCACCTGTTAAACCCCCAAGACCAAATTCAACTGTCGGTATGCCTTCTGCATCATCTACTAAAGGTACTAAGAATAAAAATAATTATGACTGGTTCGAGTTCTTCCTAAATAGTGGTGTTGATGTCAGTAACTGTCAAAGATATACCATTAACTTTGACAGGGAGCAAATGACAGAAGATATGATGGAAGATATTAACTCGCAAATGCTAAGAACTCTTGGTTTACGTGAGGGTGATATAGTTAGGGTGATGAAATTCCTAGACAATAAATTTAAAAGAGATACTCAACAAACGGTGATCCCAACCCAAACAGGTGGTATGTTTACCGAAGCCGATGGATCATTGAAGAACAACAATGCTAATGTTCAAAATGGTGTCTCACAACAACTCTTGCCACAGTCAACAGCTCCTGTAGCAGCAGCAGTTTCTCAAGATGATGACGCTTGGACAGCTAGACCTGCCGCTAAATCTCAACCTGATCTTGTCTCTGGAAATTCTAACTTCACTGGTTCTATGCAAGACTTACTTGACCTACAACCATTGGAACCAAAGAAGCCGGCACCTGCACAGGTCCCTGAACCAAACTTAAACAATTTGGAGCCGGTAAAAACTGACAGTACTGCCCCAAATGCAACCCCAATTGCTACATCCATTACTGGTGGTACTAACCTAGTTCCATTAGATCCATTTAAAACTGGTGGTAACAACATTTTACCAATTGGTACTGGATTTGTTATGATGCCGATCGCTACAGGTGGTCTAATGCCAACCCAAAGAACAGGAGGTTTTGGTATGCCTGCAACCACTTTTGGTGCTCAATTAACCGGTGGTGTATTGCCTGTTCAAAAGACAAGTGCCGGTTTGATTCCTGTGGCCACTACTGGTGGTATGATGCCTCAAACTACTTTTGGAGCTCAATTAACTGGTGGTTTGATGCCACTGCAGACTACTGGTGGTTTAATGCCATTGCAAAGAACCGGAGGCATGATGCCACAGACAACATTTGGCACAAGTGCACCTATGGGCTCAGTCTTACCTGTTCAAAAGACTGCCAACGGATTGATGCCATTACAAGCTACTGGTGGTGCAATGCCATCTACAACTTTCATGAACCCAGTTTTAACTGGAGGTGCTATGCCTCAGACCAGTTTTGTTAATCCAGCTTTAACGGGTGGTATGAATCCAATGATAAACCCAGTTTTAACCGGTGGTATGAATCCAATGATAAACCCAGCTTTTACTGGTGGTATGAATCCGGTAATGAACCCAGCTTTAACTGGTGGTATGAACCCAATGATGAATCCGGCCCTAACCGGTGGTGCCATCCCTCAAACAAGTTTTGGTAATCAAATGACTGGTGGTGCTATGCCTCAGACTGGATTCGGTAATCAGCTAACTGGTGGTGCCATGATGCCGCAAACGTCATTCGGTGCGCCACTGCAACAGACTAACACTATGCCAATGCAAATAACGGGAGGTTTCCAACCACAATCACAATTTGGTATGACTTTACAAAGAACAGGTGGTATTGCTCCTATCAATGCAGGTGTTAATACCATCGTGCAAGGAATGCAAAATACAACTATTTCTCAACCGCAACAGTTGCAAACACAACCAACTGGATTTGGATTTGGTAATGGACCTCAACAAACTCAACAAGGTAAACAGGCAAATATATTTAATGCGTCTGCTGCTAATCCGTTCGGATTTTAATGTATCTTATTCATGATTTGTAAATGTAATCAAAATAATTATCTAATTAAAAGAAACAAAATAAGCCTAGGCATAATGATAAATGTTACTATAATGTTACTTAAGAAAAAACAATGATTTTTCAATAAAAAAAAGTTCGATTAAAACTATTTTCGTAGCGTATATTTTATGTCCTGAATATAATCAGAGGCAGAATAAATAATAAATATATAATAATAATAAATAAATAAAATATTGATATATTGAAGAAAATCAAAGTCAATAATTATATGCATTTGTTTTTAATGTCGTCTTGACCAAATGACGTATTAGTCGTGGAATTACGGAGTAATGTGAAAAAATTCGGTCACAGTGTTTACCAGTCTTGGTGAACAATGTCGTAAGTAGTCAATGGTTTTGTGAATTTTTGTTCCTTGACATCCATTGGGAACTTGACCAATGAAGAACCACCTTCCCAGAAGGAGTATTTGTCCTTTCTGAGTTTTTCATACTTAGTAATATAATCTTCAAGTTGTAGAGTTAGACTGATATCGTCAAAACCGTTAACTAGACAGTACTTTCTGAATTCCTCAACTTCAAAGTGAGGAACTAGAATGTTACCGTTGTGATCAGAAATATTTTGGTTTGGTAGATCGATCTTTAGTTGACCACCGTTTCTGGCAATTGGAATCAATTTCTCGTTAATGGTCTTAGAATCCACTCTAATTGGTAGCAGACCATTCTTGAAAGAATTGTTATAGAAAATATCACCAAAGGATGGAGCAATCATACATTTAATACCAAAATCCTTTAGAGCCCATGGGGCGTGTTCTCTGGAGGAACCACAACCAAAATTGTCACCAGTGACAACTAAGACTTCAGCGTTTCTGTATGGTTCAACATTTAGGACAAAATCAGTCTCTTGATCTTTACCATTGGCATCCTTTTGAAATCTCCATTCGTAAAATAGCCCAACACTTAGACCAGTTCTCTTAATAGTCTTTAAGAATTGTTTAGGAATAATAGCATCAGTATCAACGTTAGCTTTGTCAAGCGGAGCGGCAATACCGGTTAGAGTAGTAAATGGGTTCATACTACCAGCTGTGGCAGTGGCTGTAGCCTTAACTGGAGATGGAATGTCATCAACTTCGTCATCAGCAACGTCTTCGGTAGCTTCAGTTGGTTGGACTGGTTCCTCGTGTTCATAAGCGGCGTTTTTCAATTCTTCATCTTCATCGGAAGAGATTTCAACCTTGGCAGCTTCTGGCTTGTTAATCTTGAATGTTCTGATATCGGTGATATGACCGGTAATGGCAGCAGCAGCGGCCATGGCCGGAGACATCAAGTGAGTACGACCTTGGTAACCTTGACGACCTTCAAAGTTTCTGTTAGATGTAGAAGCACAACGTTCCTTTGGAGACAAAATATCAGGGTTCATACCTAGACACATTGAACAACCAGCTTCCCTCCATTCAAATCCAGCATCTAAGAAGATCTTGTCCAAACCTTCTTCTTCAGCTTGTCTCTTAACTAGACCCGAACCTGGAACAATCATAGCTCTCATAATGTTAGCAGCTTTCTTATAACCTCTAACAATGGCAGCAGCACTTCTCAAATCTTCAATACGAGCGTTAGTACAAGAACCAATGAAGACCTTATCAACCTGAATGTCAGTTAGTTTAGTATTTGCTTCCAAACCCATGTAATCTAAGGCTCTTACCATACCAGATTTCTTAATTGGGTCATTGACCTTAGATGGATCTGGAACACTAGCAGAAATAGGTAGGGCATCTTGTGGAGAAGTACCCCAAGTGACAGTTGGAGCAATTTCGGTACCATCAATAACAATTTCATGGTCAAACTTGGCATCAGCATCAGAATATAGGGATTTCCAAAATGTTACACCTTTTTCCCATTCAGCACCAGTTGGAACTAATGGTCTACCTTTCAAGTATTCAAAGGTAATATTATCTGGAGCAATCATACCAGCACGGGCACCAGCTTCGATGGACATATTACACATGGACATTCTTGCTTCCATAGATAGATTTTCAATAGCTTCACCAGCAAATTCAATGACACAACCAGTACCACCAGCGGTACCAATTAAACCAATGATATGTAGGACCAAATCCTTAGAGGTAACACCTTCGTTTAATTTACCAGTGACTTTAATTCTCATATTCTTACTCTTAGCTTGAATCAAAGTTTGAGTAGCTAGAACGTGTTCAACTTCGGAAGTACCAATACCGAAGGCTAGGCAACCGAAAGCACCATGAGTGGAAGTATGGGAGTCACCACATACAACTGTAGTACCTGGTAGAGTGAAACCTTGTTCTGGACCGATAATATGGACGATACCCTGTCTATCTTCTTGCATACCTAAGTAAGGAACATTAAAGTCCTTAACATTTTCTTCAAGGGTCTTAACTTGTAGACGAGAATCAGCTTGTTTGATGAAGGAGTCTACAGATTTAAAGTTTTTTCTTGATTCGGTTGGGATATTGTGATCAACGGTAGCTAAAGTACAATCAGTTCTTCTGACTTTTCTGCCTGCATTAGTTAACCCTTCAAAAGCTTGCGGAGAGGTAACTTCGTGGACAATATGTCTGTCAATGTATAATAGATATGAGCCAGCTTCATTCTTGTGAACAACGTGAGCGTCAAAGACCTTATCGTAAAGAGTTCTTGGACCTGTAGATGGGGTGTAAGACATCGCTATGTTTTTCAATATACTTCAATTGGTGTGTGTGTGTGTGTGTATATACTCTTTTGTTTATTTACTTTGTTAATTAACTTTAAACTAAATCTTCTAAATCTAGAAATATTGACTCCCTTAAAAATTTAGGTGAGAAATTTCCTAATATTTTCAAAAAATGTATAAAAAGAATTTCAATTTAAATAATTCTGTATCAACACGATGTTTGATATTATAAATATTGATATTAATAAGACATAAAGAAGATTTCATGCAAAAATTATTTACTAACGTCTACTCATCACCTCGTTGTCTTCTTATATAATACTGAAATATATTAAAATGACTAACTTTTCATGCAAACCTTTCCCGCTG
The DNA here is from genome assembly GCA_030571355.1 of Maudiozyma serrabonitensis. Lineage (NCBI taxonomy): Eukaryota > Fungi > Ascomycota > Saccharomycetes > Saccharomycetales > Saccharomycetaceae > Maudiozyma > Maudiozyma serrabonitensis. The sequence continues at coordinate 58,643 of JAJLXS010000045.1, read as the reverse complement.
CCGCCAAAAACTGGAAATTTATTACGGTAAAAATGAGGCGATCACGCTGGCCGGTTGCGGTAACGGAGCGGCGCCAGATTCCGCTGCTCTGTGAGCTACTTGATAATGAAGCCGGTACCGGCGAGATATCAACTACTTTGGAAGATAAAACTTGTCACGTATCAGAGATACATATATGTGATTAGCCGCCGAGCGTATAGCGTTATACTGATTTGGTCTCCTTAGACATCATTGGTACTTCTTCACTCCAACATCCGAGCGACTTGGTCCATCTATAGGAATGGGTGTTATCAGGCGAAGCCATTTCTACTACTAATGACTGATCCGTAGGGTCAACTGTACAACTCCTGACACAGGTATTGATACGCACACGATGACCTTGGATAGGTTTGTTATTAAGAATTGGTAAGACTGGAATGTTACTATGGACTGTTTTCATATTCTTGAGGTCCCATACGAAAAATAAACCTCTCTCTGTGAAGGCAATTAGATAACTGTCTTGACTTGTAAGTTTTACAATCTTATGACCCATTTGTATCTTTGGAGTCTTCAATTGACCACTACATGAGACAATAATAAGTGACCCATTCGCTGTCGCAAGACACCAACATTTACATCTCGGTATCCCTAGGGCACATAGAATAACTTCCGGGATAAACATCTCTATAGTACGTTGACCCTTTGAGTAACCAAGAACTCTTGTTGGATTCTCTAAGAGCGCCTCCGTATCGAACTGAATTGACCTCTCTACACCATTATGGATTTCTAGTGTATGGAATTCAGATGTATCACCACATTCTCGGAGCACTGTGTCTGTATCTGGCACAATACTTGAGGACTCGACATATCTTGCAGATGGTTCGTCACTCCATACTTTGTCAGGTGTAAGTTTTGCATTTAATGTCATTAAGAATTCTGTAGCATTATTTTCGGTCGCAGTATCATCATACTGTGTGTTGTCTATGTTAGTATCCTCTTTGTCAGAACCATTATTTTCATTATCGCCATCTCCAGGAACAAATCTATTGCGTGATCTCTCACGAACCCCCATTACTAACGTATGTAGACCAAGTCTAGGTATAGCAACCGAGGAAGTTCCAATTTTCTTCAGTAACGACGATGGTAATAAATCTGGATTAGTCTTGTTGTTTGAACTCAAATATTTACTGCCCGTAACAGATAGTGATGATATCGATTTTCTTGATCTTTGAGTTGGATTTACCAAATCATTATGTGAGCTTGTTGATGTCGACGTACTACCTGAACTTGATATAAGAGTGGGCATGACACGTTTTTTCCCATTCTTTATAACCGTGGTATTTAATTTTGCATCCTTTTTCCTTTTAGGAATAAGAATATTTACAGAACCTTCCCTCTTGGTAGAATCAATAGATAGTCTTTTAGGTTCGATTGATGTCGAGCCAGATTTCTCTATTGAAGTTTCCTTTTTTTTGGGTTTTGATGGAGTAGATAATTGAGGTCCAGAAAATCTTGTATCTAATTCTTGTAATCTTTTCTTTTTTAAAGTTAGCGCTGTATTTTCCAATTTCAATTGCTTTACCGATTCTGGAAAATCTAATGAATCCTTATCCACACCATATCGATGTAAATGTTTCATGTTATCTTCAATCGGAATAGCTTTTCCAAGTTCATCTTTTTCGAATTTTATTACAGTAAGTGAGGAGTCTAACGAAGAGACGAATAACATATCACCAGTTGGATTCCATGCTAGATCTGTAATAGACTTGTTAGCAATATCAAAAGCGACAAATATCGGTCTCATTTTACTTGTACTCCACACTGCTAGAGTCTTATCTTGACCTGCAGTTGCTACTATTGACTCTACATTATCCTCCAACACATCGCTGTCCCTTTTCTTATTATTATTTTCAACATTAACACTATTATTTCTCTTACCATTAGACTCTTGGTCATTACTTTCGTATAATCTCGGACTAAATTGAGCCACTTCCGATGGTGCATCATGGCCTATCAAACCAATATTTGTATCCCAATTACCTCTATTTATAATTGCCACCGAACTAACAGGTCCGTTCGTAGCATTAGGTGCAGCAATATGTTGACCATCTGGTGACCAGGATAATCTTCTAAAGTAAGTTGTTAATGGAGATTCCCTAAATGGTTCATATACAATGTGTTCGATTGTAAAAGAATCATCGCCTGTCTTGTGGTACCTAAATATCTTCAAAGTTCTATCGTCTGATGCCGTTGCAAAATATTTATTAGCCGGATCAAATACAACACCTTTAACTTGTGACTGATGAACATCCAACTTCTTTAATTTTTCAAATGTTGACCCACTCCATACGACTACCGACCTATCTAAGCCTACTGATACTAGAATGCTGGAATCTGGTGCCCAACATATATCCTGGATATCATTCTCGTGAGCCACCAGTCTCTTACGGACCGTCCAGCGTTCCTTATCGAATTCTGACCCAAATATTGGCTGCCCTGATTGTTCTTCATCTAAAGCCCATATTAATAATATTCTATCGTCAGACCCACTTGCTAGGTATTTCCCATCAGGTGAGAACTTTACGCATGTAACAGAACCAGTATGTCTATTCATACTGGCTAATGGTCTTTTCCATTCCGGGTCAATGTCGTTAGAAGTTAACTTTGGATTCTTTTGCATGGCCTCGATGACTTTTCGTATAGAATCAACAGACCAGATAATGACCTTACCATCAAGACCGCCTGTCGCTATACTCTTCCCATCAGGGCTCACGTCAACCGTATATATCTCATAATGTCGGGATTCTTCCTTATGTGTCAACCATGGAAACTTTAATACTTTCATTCGAATATATATTTGCTATAATACAGTTTGTAGTTTTTCTTACCGGTTATTAGTTTCAAGTAACTCTTACTCTATCTCCCTTTGAAGTAATGTTTATGTTTCTTTATTTGGTGTCTCTTTATTCTCTTCGAGCTTTTTCTGCTTTATTTATTTATTTTTTTCACCTTGTATGTAATTTTCAATCATCTACTTTCTTATAAGGCGTTTATCAAATTGAGTGAACAATCAAAATTTAGTCTGAGAAAAGTAAATAACCAAATTGTAATACATTCAAAAAATGAATGTGTGGTAAAGGGTATTATATTTGTATAGAAGTTTTATATAATTTGCATATTGTCTATTTAAATCTTAACAAGTCACCTGTACTTTTAATTTCATTCTCTTTGCGCTTAAAAAGATGATTTCTCCTAGAGTTGCACATAGTACTGTATTCCAAGATTGTAGCTATTTTGTTCAACTGATCTCTTCCAGGCCCCATAAATTTCCCATTGCTATTGTTCTTCAATAATAGGATAACTAAGTAACGTAACCATAATAAGTTTGTTTTGGGTTCAAAATTAATCCACGTTGATTCACCGTTGAAATATTGTCTCATATTTTGATACATATCGAATGCATACTCTTTTTTATTTTGATAAAATATAGGATGATCCAATCTCTTATAAAAAATTTGGGAGTTTGCTGAATTAACCGATTCTGCACGGCATGTTTCCATATCACATAGTGTTACATTACCGCTACTATCGATCAAGATATGATCTAAGGTCAAGTTTCGGTGTTCAAATTTAAATTTAGTCTCTGTGACATAGAGGATTGAGACACATTGCCAAAATATGTTTAGGCATTGTGACCAACTATGAATGGAAGTTGCCTCTAACGATGTACCATGATCCTTAAAAAATAAATATAACGTAAGCTTCTCTTCTTGCCCAGGGCCAGATGATTTGTGAACATAGGATTGTAATAAAACCGGTAACCCAGGTGTTCCATTGGTTAATTTCAATATCATTAATTCATTAAGAGACATTGTCTTTTCTGAGGAGTTTAAGGACAACTTCTTACAGATAACAGTTTCGGTGGGATCTCTTGTTGAAATCATCCTCCATACTTTAGCTGTTAGTTTTAGAGAGTTTGTACTGGAGAGAATCTCTAAATTAGAGTTGTCTGCTTGTTTCAGGTCAATATCTGTTAAGACATACTTAATAGTGGTGAGATTGAGAACTTGGTTTAATATAGTTTCATCGAACTGTTTCCTGTTTACTGGTGTTGCTGCATTCAATGAGAGTAGAGACGTAGAGTTCCTTAACTTAGCTCTAATTTTTTCACGAGATACTTCATCTGGGATCGGTAACGAAATACCATTATTGGAAGTTGTTCTATTTATACTGTTACTACTAGAACCTACTGATATTAAACTTGATCCGTCGTCATTTGTAGTATTTGATTTCCTTCTTGATTTGAATTTCTTCAGAGATGAATATGACGTTTTATGTTTTAAACTAATAGACAAACTTGAAGATGATCTCTTATTGTTAATCGATTGTCGACGTTCTGAAGGGCTACCAGCGTTATTAATGTTGCCGTTATTCACTGTAGCAGAATCACTCGAAAAAAATGTCTTGTGGAAGTCAGTAAATGAAGTTCTGTTACGAATAGAATTATTGGTGTTTCCATGACCATTACCAATAGTAGATGTATTGCTAATTATTGAAATTGCAGAGCTGTTATTTCTGTTATGGCTTATGTTATGGGGTATAACTTTGTTCATATTCAAAGAATGTGTAGAGATAGATTTCGATATTTCGTTTGTCGATTTCTTCCAGAATTTCCATTTTCCAGGTGTTGAATCGGAAAGGTTATTATTGCCGTTATTATTATTATTGGTGTTATTGTTATGATTATTGTTACCTGTAGGGTTAATTGTATTATGAGAATATATTGAAGCTGATTGAAAAGAATGTCTGTTGCTCACAGGTTGCATAGAGCGACGGTTTCTAAGTTGGATATTATGTTGTTGTTGTTGTTGCGCTGTTGTCTGAACATTCAGTGGTTTCAAAGGTACTCTGAAATGAGACGACGACGTTGAAGATGTTGTAGATGGTCGATTATGTGTAGATGGAATAATCGTCTTTTGATTCTTAATGTTGGAATCCATATTTTTACTATACGGTAGCATATGTATATTTTCTTTATTGTTTTCTATTCCTACTTCTTTATCACTAATAGAGATTTTGTTAAACAGCTGTCTCAACGATGCACCAGTGGATGATCTTTTTATCGATGATGATCTTGAATCCTTATGACTAGATGAAGCGCCACTGTCTCTCTCTCTTTCCAGATGTTCATTAACAGATGATTGCGAAGCTGAAGATGTTGATACAACCCTCTTAGAACCACTAGTTATACTATCCTTAGTATTCGTATCCATTGTAAAAGATGACAACATGGACCATCTCTTCTTAGAAGAAGAACTATGTGAATGGTTGGATATTAAGGACCACCTTTTCTTTTGTTCTCCATTTGATTTTCTCTCACTACTTTTCCTTGTAATATTTGAAACTGATGATATCTTTCTTTGAGGAGTTTCCGATGTATGCTGCGATGATGTCATACGTACCGTAGGTGTTCTTACTGGGGATGTTGTTTGATTTGAGGCAATTTTGTGAGCAGTAATACTGGAACTATATGACTCTGTCTCATCCATATCATCCTCATCAGAGGATGATACCACTAGTGCAATGAATTTATGGTCGTCCATTGCATACTCATCAAAAGAATTCTCCATCTCTGTGGTCATCTTGGAAAGTTGCTCTTTTTCTAAATACGAACCGTAAAAGTGCTCTTCTCCTTCTTCCTTCAATGTGATTTCTTTTACTCTTGAAATCTGTAGATAGAACACCAGTCGAACAACCTTGCATATGGATAGTTATATATATACATAAATGTGGAAGTAATCGATTCCATTGTCTCATCCCCCCCGACAGTTGGAACAAAGTAAGATAGATAGCGGGTTAGATGGGTGTTCTTTGCATTGTAGAAAGGAATTTCTTCGCGCTAATGATTCTGTGATTGTTGACATATTTCCTAATTGGGACGGTTTGTTATGTATATCCGGGTGACATTGTTGAATAATTCAAACATCTAGTATATATACCCAAAACTTGGATATTTATAATTGAATTATCAATTTAATAATAGTTCAATGGTTACTAGTTTGGTTCCGTTGCAGAAAAGCGGTTAGAGTTACTTGCAAATTACAGTAATCTTTGATGTTATAATTACCTGCTCGTACAAGGCGATGTTCAGGTGTACTTTCAATTAGTATTATCTAAATTATGTAACGAAACATAATAAAAATAATAATATAACAAGACGAAAAGTATTTGTAAGAAAGACTATTAAAGAAGGAAAGAACTACTATCCAAGGGTTTTACAGGAGAGAAGAATTCAATACTCAAATTGGTGGTATTAATAACAAAACAGGTAATATGAGCCATCATTCAAATAGTGACGATGATGACGATGATTTTGGGAATTTTTCTGATGCCTCATTTGAATCAGAAGATACAACGACAAAATTGACAGAAACTTTGGTAAATTCTGCATTAGGTCAATTATTTGGTAATGAACCATTCCATTATAAAATAGATACTGTAAATAATGACGATGATCCTAATAAAATTTTGGCCGGTCTGCTGGCGGACGAACGACCAAATGTAATCTATAATCAGTTAGTTGATAGTGATAATCGTGATATCCCTGCATTTATGTGGAATCGATCAAATTTAAGGTCTACTTTATTACATATTTTACGATTAAAGGATCCTCAAACGGAATTAGACACTGATAATAATGTTATTCAAGAGAAAAATTTATCAGCTGTCACAATGGATGATTCATTATTTGTTAAGGTGATGGACTTAGTGAAGGATATAGAGAAGCCTTTGAAGGATAAAACATTGATATTAAGAGAACAATTTGGTTTAGGATATATGCCTCCATTGACCCAACCGTCATTGGCTGCAGATTTGAATCGTGAATTAAAAGAAAGGATACCATCTTTACTTAGTGAGACGGATAATAATGAAAAATATCATGATATGCTATGTAATGCAATAGATTTATTGATTTTAGAATTACGATCATTATATGAAAGACAATTAGAATTGGAAGCAGATAAACAAACGTATGAACGAGTAATTACAAATTTATCAGGTCATACCCAACGACTTCAAAGAGATGAAATTGCAATGTTCAATAAAAAAAAGACACAATACAAGAGGTGGCATCGTTTCTCTTGGGGTGGTACGTAATACGTAAAGAGGAATAAAAATCGTAGATATATAGATATTATTAATAGAATTTATTATTATTATTATTATTATTATTATTATTATTATTATTATTATTCTTAATCTACTTCATTAAAGAAAAAGTGACAAAGAAAATAATATCAGGTATTTACAGTAGAGAGGAGCATTTTATATACGAAAGTATTGTAATGGTTTAATTTAATCTTCATTTCTTATAATCGTAATACCATAATTTCCTTGGTGGATAATCTGTTGGCACTCTCATTTCCATTGGGAAAACTTTCCCTGATTCATCAATATTAGCTTGATTATATAATTTTGGTGAAATTTCTTTTAATATTGTCATAGCTTCATCAATTTTGTTATACTGTAATTTTAACATAGTTTGACGTTCATTTTGTAAAATATCTTGATATGTATTCCAAGCAGTTTGAATTGTTTGGTGTTTTATTAAATCTTCTTTTGATAATTTTAACATTCTTGGTTGTTTTTTACGTGCAGATAATACACTTAATTGTGTAATAATTCTTTGAGTTTGTGGTGTGATACTTGAACTACTATTTGATTTTGTTCTCTTATATCTTACTTGATTTAAAGATTTGACCCACGAAGTCATTATCTTTTTTTTACTGCTCTTCACGCAACTAACAGATAACATAGTTTCCTCTCCTTTTATTTCTTTTTCCTTCTTATCTCCTAGTAATAAGTTATATGTTATTGTTTACTTATTACTCTCCAATACAATTCAATTTCAAGCTTAACTTCAGTCCTTTATCTCAACATCCAAACTTCTTCATTCTAAGTAACTTTGGCTCTTACAGGTTAACTCCGTCAACTGAAGTTAAAAACCAATAGAGCTTTCCCAAGAAAAATCTAAAAAGTAAAAAAATAAAAGCACGTGAAACTCACATGACCCGAAAATAAAAAATATCTCCGCCGGCGGAGATATTTTTTCTTCTCTCAGAAAGAAGAAAAGAAGAATATTTTTATTATCGACGTTGTCTTTGTCTGCGGGTGTTTCTTACTGGTATTTTTCTATTTTGTGTGAGCATTTTGAAAAGGAACCATTATGTGTCATACTTACTTAAAGCCAACGGTGAATCTTTTAGCATTGAGGTGTGACCGTTATAGGCTTTTTTGTTAGCTGTGAAAAGGGTGTGAATTGTTATTTATTACTAAGTTGATGGTTTACAAAGATCAGCTTAGTTGCTCATTCAAGTATGACACATTCTTTAAATCTATAGACATTTTACTCAGTATTTTTTTTTCAAATTAGTATGAGTAAAAGGTGTGCCTTTGTCTGCCCAATTGAAAAGTTACCTTTATTGTAAATTACGCACATCACTGAATTTCGATGACTGTAATGTTCTCATGTGTGGTATATACTAATTTAAATTTAAACTTGAATATTGGGCAGTCCGTCTATTATTACTTGTATATATAAGGGTACTTAGGTTTCCCTTTATTTTAATTTACTTGTTTGTATACTCCGAATATTATGTTCCTTAACTTTTTTGGTATGTGATCTGCACTAGAATTATTATTAAATAATTATATATTACTATTATTATACGTCATTACTCTTTGTTTTTGTTTTGGGGTCTACCGTTTAATAATTTTTGATACTCCCTTTTTGTGTTAGCTTATTCCTCAATATTACCAATAATAACATATTTACCCATATACGAAAGTGTTTTATATATATATATATTGTTATTAAAAAAAAATATTAATACCAATATCCTCAATTTTTCAATTTTATCTCCATTAAACTTATATTTTTTTTGTTTGTGCTCTTTTTAACTTTTATTTTTCATTATTACCATGGCAGCATACTTAATACATATGACACAAGAAGAACATACGAAGGTCCTCCCTAATGATCCACCAAGTTATGAAGAAACTGCAAAAAAAGATGAAATAATGTATAGAGAAAATTATAAACATTTTACAAGTTATCATGAAGCTGTAACATTTATTACATCTAGATTACAATCAAAATCAAGGCGGTTACAAATTCAAAATAATGAGCATCATCATCAAACTTTTTCAAGTTCAAATAACACAAATTGAGATGCTGCTGGTGCAGATGTCTTTCTTTTTTGTGAACTCTACATACATTCATACTTCTTTACATACTGTGTTTTTTTTCTTTAATGACAATTATATTCCTTCTTTACATCATCATTTTTTTTTAATATCAGTATTTTAAATGCAATTGTTTTTTTAATATTTATATTTTTATGTGTGTTTAAATAATTTATTTCATGCTCTCTCTTCAGAAATTACACATCCTAAGCCCATGAATGCTTCTGTTAAGACACGTTCAAATATAAAATCTGTTCTGAAACCTGATGCAATATAATCTTTTCTTTTCTCTAATTCTTGAACTAATGGATCATTATATTTAGTTTCATCAACTTCAAACCGTTGATGTAAATCACGATCACCATTAAACGGTGTATAAGGTATTGAACTCTTAATGCGATTATTTTGACCCATATTATTTGCAGCAAAATATGGATTATCCTTTAATACACGGTTTAATTCTTCAAGTTTTCTTCTTGCTGATGATTTCTTTAATTTTACAGTATTTTTAACACCTTCGATAACGTCTGTTGTATCATTACCTGATGAACTCATTAACCTATTCACGATTTCTTTCTTTGCCCATTCTTTATTGAAACGATCTTCTTCTTCAATTTGTCTCTCTAATAATTTTTTCTTTAGTTTCATTTCTTTCTCAAATTGTTGTCTTTGACTGAAATTTTCAATATCTTTCTTGCTACGTTCAATATTATTTAAAATCAATTGTTTATTTAGTTCTTCATAAGTTCTTAATCTTTCTTCTGTCTTTTCAACATCAACACCATGATCTAAATTATAAACAATATCTTCGACATCTTCTAAATATTTATTGAACTCATCTAAATCGCCATTAAAATCATCAAGCGTTTTATTAAATACATTGAATACACGTTTTCTAATATCAACTTCTTTTTCAACACCAACATCATCAAATACTTGAGTCTTAAATTTATTCTTTCTTAAAATTTTATCACAACCTTTATATGGACATTGAGCAGGACCAAGACTGAAAATACGGTCCACACAATTTTCACAAATCTTATGATAACATTCAGGATTCACTAAAAACTTTAAATCAGGAGATAAATATCGATCTGTCTTACAAATCGGACACATATCCTTGTTATCATCATACTCATCGAGACTACCGGAGATGGTCTGCGTACTCATTTTTGAAGTTACTAGTATAGTATTTATAATTTCTATTATTAGCTAGTTGAAAATTCAAAATATTTGGAATGATATTGTACGTTATATACCCTTTGTTTCCGTCTTCTCCTTCTTTCGAAACGTCTATGTTTCTTGGTTTAAATGATCCTTATTCTTATGTAATACCTTTTTTTTATATACCTATTATAACAAAACAATATTTCAACCATTTTTCGCTGTGCTACCGTTTTTTCACTTTTTTTTTTGCTTAGTTTAATAATATTTTTAGAGACATAGTAAAGAGCAAAAGTTAATATGTTACATTCATAGCAGGAACAAGTTTTGATCGTTGTTTTGATATAGAATAGACTCTAATTTATCAATAGTTTATTGTTTCTGCTTGGGCACAATGCAATAGATGAATATTTTTAAGAAGGGAAAAGGATTATGCCATTTAACTCAAATTGATTGTTCTTTCGATTTTAGAAATAATAGATTCTTTAAATTAATAGTACCAACAGTTTTTGTATGTCTATTGATCTATGGAAGTTGGGCTTTCATTCATAAATTATGTATTAATCAGCTTTATCATAGAAGTGGCAAGAGAGCCACTGGAATTGCTCTGATTGTTACATATGGTTGTTTATTATTGATAGATTTTTATCTATGGTTTCTTATTGTCACTCGGGGACCAGGTATTCAACCAATAGTTCCTACATTTAAAATTATTGAAGATAGTAATGAAGAGACCAATAAAAACGTGATAAGACCTCCCAGTGTCTATGAATGTAATGTTCAAGGATATCCAATATGGTGTCCTTATTGTGGTTCGGTTAAAGCATTTAGAGCACATCATTCAAGATCAACTGGTTCATGTGTCCCTAAATTTGATCATTATTGTTCTTGGTTAGGTTCAGTAATTGGTCAAGATAATTATAAAATGTTTCTTCAATTTTTAATATACATTAGTATTACGTTTGCTATCATGTGGATATCCACTATAATATGCTATTTAAAAAAATTTCAAGAGCGTAATCATGATGGCAATTTGGTAGTAATTGTAATCCTTGCAGGTTTAGGTTTCTTTTTTACCACAGGTTTACTGGGTTCCCATATTTATTATATTGTATCAAAGAACTTGAGATCTATTGATGCTATAGCTTTGAAAAATCAAACAATGAGAGATAAAATCGTCTTCATTTGTATTTGGGATGAAGATACGAGAAAAAGATATGTAGTCGAGATCACAAGAGAACAGTATTGTCAATTCTGGGATATGGGATCAGTATACGGAAACCTGAAGGATGTATTGGGATCCAATATATTGACTTGGTTAATACCAAATATAATATTTACCAAAAATAGACGTGGATCCCAAGTTCAAGATATTGAAAGTCTAGAAAGTATACTGGCGCAGTATAATGTTACAGTTAATGGCTTGTCGATAGGAATGATGAAGGATAAGATAAGACGCGGAGAGTATGTTTGTATAGTGGATGCATTTGGCGATTATGATAGAAAACTAGTATAAATAATTTTATATAAAAGAATACAAACTGTTTTTATAAACACCTGTCATAGTTAATTTGTGTAATTATAGACGAATGTTTACTAGATCTGTTCACTTTACATTACTTTTGACGGATATCAAAACCATTTATTTTAAAATTATCTTGAAAAATGCTTGATTTCTCTGTTTTGTTTACTAATTGTTAAAAATACTGCAAACCCTAATTTTGTTAAATTACCGGAAATATATCAGATCCAATGGGAATATCTTGAAATTTGGCGTTTCAAATATTGATTTTCGATCTAATACTACAAGAAAGTCTCTAACTTCCCTCTTAATGAATGCTTTGTTGAAAATATTTAATTATATTAGTTTTCTCTAAGTCATCTCCATTGTTGAACGCAAACTTAGGGTTTAGGTATCCTCCAAAAATCAGCGACGCTCCGTCAAGGACAACTGGACGAAAAAGGAAATTAAGTTTGTTTATTATAAACAAAACAATACTTTCGTCAATAAACTGATGTAATTAACTGAACAAATAAGAAGAAAAGTAAACTGTAATTTAGTTAATCATCAAGTAAACATTTATTTGAATAGTTTTTTAAGATAATCAGAGATTATTTTTAAGTTTGATACCGTTAACACATCATACAGTTTGTTCTATTCATTTACCAGTTATGAATTACTTAGAACCTAATTTCGATCCAAAGGAATCGAAAGTATCTGAGTTGAGAAGAATCCTTTCAGAAAATAATGTCGGGTATCCATCTAAGGCCAAGAAATCTGTCTTAATCAAACTATTTGACACATCCGTCAAACCTAAGATTGAAGATTTGAGGAAAAGACAAAGTGTTGGACCAAGTTCTGAAGGCATCGAAAAAGTTAAAACTAAGAATGGTATGAGAGTTAAATCCCCAAAGAAGAAAAAGAGAAGTAGAGACGCAAGATTAAAGGAGGAGTTAGAACAAGAAGATTCTATTAAAACAGGAGAAAGAGAAGAATTTTCCATTGATATTGTTGATATTGACGGTGACATCAAGATGGAACTTTCACCAAGAAAATCACCAAGAAAATCAAAAAAGGCAACTGATGCTTCTGATGAGAGTTCTAAAAAGAAGAAAAGAAGAAAGAATCAAAAAAAACCCCAAGATGGTAACCACTCAAAGGCTGACATTACTAATTCTCCAGAGAAATCTTTAATAATTGAAAAATTTGAAAGTAATTCTACCTCTTCTGATTCTCTAAATAAAACCTTTAACCAGCTTGCTGAAAATGAGGAAAAGAATATTTTCAAAACTGAAGTTGATTCAGAACCTATCAAGACTACTCGCAGAACACAAGCTCCAGATATTACCAAATTAATTGTTTCTGAAGAATTCAAGTCTAAATTAGAGGATGCCATGGCAGCCCAAGATTCAGAGAGTATTCCTGTTGAAGTTAAGTCCGAGGAAGAACAGTCTACAGCTGAAGCTACATCTAATGTTGAACAAGTTCCAGTTGATATCAAATCAGAAGAAGAACATATTCCTGTTAACGTTAAGATCGATAACGCTATTGAGAAAGAGGTTGAATCAAAAACTAAGGATATCACTGCAACCGATAACAATACCGAAAGTAAACAAGACAAAAAACCTAAAGGAAAGAAGTGTTTAAAAACTACTCTAAAATTGATTTCCAAAAGTCTATATTTTTCAGCTATTGCTTCTGCAGTTTTACTTTCTGTTTGGGGTCGTGAACAAAGAATCCAAGTTGGATTTTGTGGGAATGAACTAGCATTAAAATCTATTGCAGGTCGTTTCCCTGAGAACCATACCCTCCAACTTATCGATCAGTATTTAGAAAAGACTATGAAACCAGATTGTTTACCCTGTCCAGAGAATGCCGTATGTTCATCAGAATTACAAATGGAATGTGTAGACGGTTTTAATTATACCCAATCCCCATTTTCATTAGGTGGATTAATACCAGTTCCAGGTAAATGTATTCCTGACGATTCTGAGGAAAGAGCCTTTACAAAGGTGGTCGATTACATCATGAAATATTTGAGAAATAAAAATACCGCTGTTGAATGTGGTAATGGTGAAAATGATATGGCAAGTGGTATTTCCGAAGAAGAACTATATGAGTACGTTTTCGAAGATATCTCTGAAGAATTTGAATTATCAAAGGAAAAGATTAGCCAACTATGGTCTGCTGCCCTTGAGAAAATCAATGACTTCCCAGAAGTTAAGCGTTTCTTAGTTAACGAGGAAAGTGAAAACGATACCGAACAAGACCCTTCTTCTAAAAAGGTCGGATTCTTACGTTCTAATTCCAAAAAGGGATTATCTCTAAAATGCTTGTATGAAAACGAATTTAAGAAATTCTATTTCGAAAATCTACTAATAATTTGGGGTGTAGTTGGTACGTTATTTTCCTCATTCTTACTAAAAAGATCATGGGAGAAAAATAGTGAGAAAAATGCTGAGGTCGATACTTACGTTAAAAGAGCTGCTGATATTTTGAAAAAGAATGCCGAATCTAACGAGGATGTTCCATTTTTACATACTGTACAACTTAAGGAAGAGATATTATCTGATATTATAGACCTAAATAAAAAGAACCAAATATGGGATCAACTTATCGAGAAACTTGAAGAAGACGATGCCAATATTTCTTCATCCCAAACTGAGATTCAAGGTGAAATACTTAAATGTTGGACTTGGATCGGTGATGTCGACATGGAATAAGTCTTGAAGACCACTAATTTACGAATATAATTTAACAAGATGTAAAAATCTTGTTTTAGTCGTTTCTATTTCTACCGAGTACAATAATTAAATAATTGTATATGTAATTTTATATAAGACAATCAATATTAAATTAACTATATGTAAGGTCTGTCCAATACAATATAATATTTGGACATTTTATTAATACTGTCACGTAATGCAGGCTATACATGAGCAAAAAGATGTCATTTACTGATTTGCTATAAAAAGAAACATAAAATAAGAGAGGAGAACATGGGCCACAATTGCAATGGTTTCATCCTTGAAAATTTATGAAATAAGTGAGGGAACCGTACACTATGTAATTGAAACAATATATACATTTTATGGAATGCCTGACATAAAACGCTCCCAACCCTTCCAGAAAAAAGGAATTTAAAACACTCTTCAGATGTGGATAAATACTTTGTTAAAATACCTTTTTCTTTTTTTTCCTACTAGAAAAGCTCTTTTCACGTAGACAATAGTTTAGCCCCTCTCAAGTAGAGGACAGATTATGTTAGCTCATGCCAACTAGTCCGGTTAGTAACAGGACATCTTAAGATCTTGCTGTGAAACAATGCATAAAAATAATAATGGAAAAAAAGCTTCAACTCTCTCTCTCCGTCTATTTTGTGTAACGGCAATAGAGGTAAAGGTGTAATTACCTAATGCGGTAATTACACGATTTACTTTCCGAAACCTGAATCTCGGGTGACAGAAGCAAACTTGATTGACCTCAAAGAAGGTCAATACTACTATAGTAAATCTAAACCTCAAAAGTACTTTTTGAGGTAGTGTTCATCTCGAGATGCTCAAAGATCTCAGAGGCATTGCTACCGAATGTTGCCACTATGCGATGAGTTATAAACAATTCCCGATAAATTCTTCAAGAAACCTCAATGAAATTTCTTTTTTGTGCCAAGAGTGATATGAATACTTACGTTTTTATAGAGACATATATATAAGTAGCTACTATGTGTCACCTAGTAGCAAGCAAATAACAGCAATATAACCAGCATTCCGAAATAAACAAAGCATAAAATCAATAAAGTCGAAGTATTTAAAATGACTTTCTTAAAGTTATGGCTATTTACACTCATAATCTCGAACTTCGTTGCCGCTGACGCTTCGACCTACGCTATCACATCCATATTTACATCTACTTATTGTAGAAATTGTGTCACGGTTACCTCGACTCTCTCTACTGCTCCAACTTCGCCTGAAGTTACAAATACACCACAATCTGTTCAAAAATCTTCATGTATGGCAACTGTGACATCTTATATTACCGTCCATGATACTGAAACTACTACTGAAACAGAAACTACCACGATCAATGTATTTGCAACCACCACGGTTACTGAGACAGACTCGACAACAACTTTAGTAACCCAAACTGTAGTAGAAACTGAAGTGACTACTGAGATCGATACAGAGACCACTATTGGAACTTTACTTAGTACAAGTATTGATATACAAACAGAAACGGTTACAGAAACGAATGAATTTACAAAGACAATGACCCAAACTGAAACAGATAGCGAGCAACTAACCGTTACTGACCACATCACGGTGAGTGACTTGGTAACTAATACAGTCGATGTGACAAAAACAGTAATAACTACAATCATAGAAACTGAACAACAAGATATAAACTTGACATCTTACGTTATAATTACTAATGTTGAAAGTGTTAAATCTACCCAGGTCGAAACATTAACCAATGTAGTAACTTCTACGGAAAAAGATGTGTCCGTTGTTGAAACTACAAGTACTGTATTCACCATAATACCGACTACTACAACAGCTATAGAATTAACGACTCAAACTGACCAGGTAATAACTACTAATACTGAAGTAAAGACATCAGACGTATTCACAACAATAACTAGGGATATTGTTAACACCTTAACTACCCAAACTACAAATATTGTTACTGTTGTTACAATGGCTACTGACACTCTTGAAATAACTTTGACTTCGACCTTTACAACAGTCGAAAACGTCACTAACACATTCCTTACAACTATGGAAACAACTAGAACCGTAACGACTGAATATCAGACGACAGACACCATCATTCAAACAACAGACGTTACCCACTTGGAAACATCTACAATATATGTCTCCCATATTGTGGAAAGTACAAGTATTGTTCCTACGTTTACAACTTCAACTGAAACACAGATAACAGTTATAACATCAGTAACAGATATTACTAGTTCGATTTTACAGACAAACACATATACAACAATTATTCCTACAACTAGTACGTCAATATCCACTGTGACGTTTACAGATAGATCACTCGAGGTAATAACATCAACCACGGTTATTCCTGTAACCACGAATATTACTCATACCTTAACAACTGATTCAACTATCTTTACCACTGTGCCTGTAACCTTAGTTTTTAACTCAATAAAAGATCAAACAAATACTATAAAGAGAATTCAAAATATAACAAACCATATTTCTACTACTGATATTTTGACTTCCTACCAAACTTTATCTGTAACTGCAACCAAAACTATGGAAACCATCGTCCCTGTTACATCGACATTACTTCAAACTATAGTGATAACTGACAAATCCTTAGAAGTTTCGACAACAACAGTTGCGGTTCCAGTAACAACCGAAATTACAAGTACAATATTTGAAGAAGTGACATCCACAACAATTAAACCTTCAACAGTAGTAGTGACGAGCACATTTTTGTCTACAGACATACAGTCAATAATTGAAACCAGTACTGCTATGATTAACGAAACTATCTTAACAACACAAACATATATTAATAATGTAACCAGTGTTGTAACTAGTACGCAGACATATACAACAACGATTCCACTCGCAACGACAGTCATCGAAACTATTAGTATTACTGACGAGTTACTCAAGGTTGAGACTTCTCTCACAATGATTCCTATAACGACAGAAATTATTAGTACCGTTGTTAATGAAATTGAATCGACACTAACCATTCCAAGTACTTTAGTTCTCACGAATACTATTACCGCTACAGATCACATAACTGACACTGTCGTGTCAAGGGTCAACGAAACGATATCTGCAACAATAACTAATGTTGAAAATGTAACAAATTTTATCACTCAAACTAGTACCTTGCAGACAATTATCCCAGTCACCACAACTAGCTCCAAAATAGTAACCATAACGGATAACTCTCTCGTGGTTCAAACATCAACGTTAATCATACCTGTAACATATGTGTCTACAAGTACATATGTAACAGAACAAACTTCGATTCAAATCATCCCATCTACCCAGTTAATAACATCAGTAACAATTGAAACATCTCAGGTTACTAATACTAATCTAGTTAATTCTACGTCAACCACAACTTTAACGGATAAAAAAATAGTTACGTCTATAGTTGCTAAAACTTCTGAAACCCTAGTGACAGAGACCTCCTATGTTACCTCTATGGTTGTTGTTAACAAAGAAATTGAAAGTGTTATCCCGATCAACTCAACTTCAACAATCTTTACAACATTTACCGATGAACAAAAGAAAACAGAAACAGTATCTAGTATTATTTCTGTTGTAACTGCAACTACTGTTACGACCGTAGTTCCAATAACTTCAACAACAATTATACCACAATACAGTCTGGCTGCAAAACTAATCAATGTGACAAATGTCGAAAACATGACCAGCACAATTCAATTATTCAATATCCAAAACAGAACTTCGATAGCTATTATAACAGAAACTCACGAACAATACATTCCAATTACGGTTAATGTAACATCTGTTGTTTCAAAGACTGATGACTTTTCTAATATCATTACCTCCACGGTAACTACTCCATGGGTTACTAGTAAGATAGTGACTCAAACCGAACTGGTAAATTCAACAGTAGTTGTACCAGTGACATATCCAACAACACTAAATACACACTCATCTAAGAGTTCTTCATTATCATCGGAAATGATTTACTCTCAACAATCGTTTAAAGAAATATCAACCACAACAACTTTATATGTCAGTACAGATAAAATTATTAACAACCCACAACAACTGTCATCAAATACAAATATTATAAGTTCGACATATGGGCCTGCTACAACCAGTGAACCAAACAGCAGTAAACTAGTAACCAATTCTGTGGCTGAAGAAACAAATGTCAGTTCGGGTACAACAACTGTAATTAACGATCTACCATTAGTATCTTCAAGTTCATCATTTACTGGCATTAAGCAATTTACCCAAACGACTACAGTGCAAGCAGAAGTTCCAAATAGTTCTGAAAGTACATCGCCTTCAGACAATAACCAATACCCACATACAGCCACAGGAACTTCGTCTAGGACTTCAGTAATCCCTTCATCTGCAACATCTTCTCAAAGTATTATAGTGCAAACAGGTGCATCTAGTAAATTCAATATTCCAAGTTTAAAGATAGTCTTCTCTTTGTTATCTTTGATACTCATTTTGTAATTTTTAAATTATTCTTAACCCAACAATTTTTGTTATTTTCAAAAATATTTTGTATATTATTACACTTTTTTAATAAAAACTTATCTTTTTTTTAATCATTGATTAATTATTTAAATTTATCATATTTTTTATACACATTTATATTTATACTTTTTGAATATTGAAATTTTTTAGTAATCTAATGATTACTATTCTAAGTCATCTAATATTTTCTTTATATCCCAGATTCTATTAGCCATGACATCTACATCACCATTAACCTTTCTAATGTATTCATTAGATAATTCCACACCAATACTATTTTTAATAACTCTTTGTAAAGATTTAATATTGAAATATTTGTTACCATTATCATAATCGAAGAATTTTCCATCTTTAATTACCTGTGCTGCTTGTAAAAATTCTAATAGAGATTCCCTTAAAGCTATCTCACTAGAGGTATCTAATTCAGGCAATCTTACTTGAAAAGGAGTTGAGATCATTAGTACTTTATGTGTATCCTTTGAATGATATCTAAATTCATAAATTCCTACTTCATAATTCAATAATGAAGCATCAAAGATAATTTTACCACGAGTAAAGTCATCTGTACGTTCAATAACATGATCTTTAGTATGTACCCAATGTCCAAAGGATGGAACACGAGTAAATTCACGATTATTTCTTGTACTTATGACATTATAAAGACCAATCCAATCGTTATCAGCATATAAATCAGTTGGTAATTTCCAATCGATTTCAATCGGATCAGGAACCACTGAACAAGCTTCTTCATCATTTGCTAAATTTAATTCGAATTCACAATTTGGAGTTAATCTAGAGGTAACATTTTTAATTGCATTTTCAATTACATTTTCCCAATCTTTTGCATTATTAGTTCTTTTATTAAAATCACCATGATCTTTTGTAATTCGTGAACTTGTAGTTGCTGTAGTTACCACTGGATGATTTTCATTATTATTTAAGATAGATCTCATTATAATATGTTCAATATTATCAACAATCTCTGATACACGTTTTAAAGGTTTTAAAGATAATAAAGTCTTTCCAACACCACTAATTCTTTGTTCATTACCATAAAGTTTTTCCATATGTGGAGTTTCAACAAATTTAACTAACATGAAATTTGAAAATGTCCATAGACTTGCTAAAATTATATTATCTTTAGCAAAATTTGTCATCAAAACTGTACCCCAAATTCCAGCAACACCAAGTATAGCTTCTGGATTATTTAAATAACGATAAATCCCTTCTGAGGTTAATTTTCTTGATGTAATATAATTTGATAAAAAGAAATCACCATAAAACCAACCAAAATCTGAAATTGCATCTCTAATTTCTGTATCACACCATACTTGTAAAGCACATAATAATAAACCAAAAATTAATTGAGTATAACTTTCTTCTTTGAATGGTATCTTATGAACATTATTAATAGTTTGAATAGTTAATAAAGTGTATGAAATAACTAACGAAAAATTGTAAATAAATTGCCATTGTTGAAATGAATATAATTGAGTATAACCATTTTTCATAAATAATTTTGTAAACCATTTATCTTCTGATTGTTTATAAAGAATTGTACTAACAACAATCCATTCCAAAAATTTAACTGAAAATGTTAAGATGAACAAAGTTAAACATGATGGTTTATAAGTAATATACCACGCTATAATAGTTAAAACAGTTGTTACAGTAAAATAATCTGAAATTCTTAATTTATTAAAGTTGTTTAACCAAATACCTGTACTTATTAAAGGTCTTGAATAATCAAAATTTTCTTTTGCAATTAAATCGTCAATACTTGCTGGAGTATTAATATCATTATCGTTAGCTTGACCATAAGTTCTATCAATATGTGGAGTTTCAACATATTTTAAAAATAAAAATTGTAAGAAATGACCTAATATTGAAACTAATAAAACTTGATAATCACCTGTAATTAAAGAAAGACCATAATAACCTAAATAACCAATTGAATACATTGGATGTGGTGAAATATTAAATACACCATCAAATACTAATTGGGAATTTGTTTGTAAAAAGAAAAAATCACCCCAATACCAAGCAAAATCTTTAACAACACGATGAGCATCTAATTTAACCCAAACATTGAAAAGAATTAATACTAAACCTAATACAGATTTCCAATTAAATAAAACATTTAAATTTGTATCAGGTAAAGATAAAAATACAAAAATAATATAAGTATCAAAATCTTGCATTAAAATTAAATCAACAAATTGTCGAAATAATAACCATGTTGTTAATTCTGGTGGATATTCATAAATTTTATTTTTTGATGGTAATTTTGCACCAACTTCGAATTGTAGAAAACGTGCTAATAAACTTGAATTTTTTTTATTAAAAATTTGTGTCTTTTTAGCCCAATTCGTTAAAAATTCATAATGGGATTGGTAATGTAATACAATACCAATACCACCATTATAACATAATCTCCAAAATACATATTGTAAAATGTATAATTTACGTGTAAATGATACACCAAACCATTGAACACAATAATAAGCGAAAACAAAATTTAATAATAAAGCAGATGTAATACATAATTCTAAAAATGATTTTTTAATTGTTGGATCAAATAATGATCTTACCATATCATGAGTCTCTGGCGGTATGAAAGAAATCCCAGAGGATCGTGTCTTTGCTAACATACCCATATCTACTTCTGATAGTTCCGTTGAAGGAACTGTATCAGTTGTGATTTGTGACATTTTCTCGAGAAATTTAAATATTCAAAATTTTATTGTTCTTAAATAAGAAAAAAATATTCAATTGGAGTTTGGATGATTCAAGTATTAACCCCTAATTCCGTAATTTCGCCACCCGCGTTACTAACAAAAAAATATATATATATAGTATGCTTAATATGGATGTTTAACAAAGTATAAAACTATGTGCTTAATCTAATTTTTTTTTGAAATATTCTAGAATGTGAAAGTTTGATTGATAAAACTTTTTTTTTGAAAAGATAGTAATCAATTTTTAATTCTTTCACACGAGATATATAATAATATTATTTATCTATATTTATATATGTTAAATATCAGGTGTGTTTATTCACATGCTTCCATGAGCTGTTGAGTTACTATTATTTGAATATTAGAAACCTCATACGGCAATACGTGTAGATAATATTTAATCTATTAAGAACATTATTTTATCTTAGTAATTTTTTGAGAAATAACAAACACTAATTAATATTAAATATGTACACAGACGGCATATTATTTTATGCCGTTCTCATATTACGTACATAAGCAAATATACAAAATAATGAGAGAGTCACTACGAAACCACTGGTAATAAAAAAAAGATAGAGAGAGTCATATAATAGAATTGGGGGAAAGAGCTGGTAGAACACGACAGATAACTAACCAACAATAACACTATTATTATTATTATTATTATTATTATCCGATATTAATATTTAAGTATTTGAATATCCAACCACAAACGGCATTATCAAATTTGTATTTGATTCTGACGGCAAAATAAGTTTTGGCACGGCAATTTCTCCGTTTCGAAAAAAACAGAATTATTTTATATTAAGAATCTCCGAAAAGGCGCAAAATAAGCGAATTAATCTATTTCGCACCTCTAGATAAAGTGTGTCACTAAGTAAATATTTATATGGATTAGTAAGAGAGGTTAATCAATTCTCTATAAGCTATTACATAGGTAAATTAGGAAAATATGGATTTTTAAGGTTATTAAGTTTAATATAGTATATATATACTATATAATTATAATTATGCTAGAGTAGTAGTTATGTATATGTATGAATAACAAAATTATTTAATTATAGTTAATAGTATTCTTCATTAGTTCTCTCATATTTTATTCTTAGATGGGAAATTCGAATACTGAGATTTTCATTTTATATACACAGATAGTCGGATGATTAGATCACAACCAAATCAATACCATTATAATCTATCATTTCATAGATACACAAATGTATATTATTGTCATTTCGACATTCTTCATAAAAAAATCTATATGAAATATTCTTTACGAAGACCTTCAACCATTGTACGTTGTGCATCTGGTAATTGTCCTAATTGTGAATCTGTCAATGTTAAAACTTGTCTGATCATTTCACGTTGATTATCTGGTGCTGCTTGTAATTTAGCTTCGTTAATTTGACGTTGAATAGATTGTTGAGGCGGAGATATAGTTACAGGTTCTTGTACAGATGCTGTCTGCAGCTGTGGTTGAGGTACCTGTATAGGTGTCTGTTGTACCACAGGTGGTTGTACTACACTGACTGGTTGATTTACAGTGATAGACTGTGAATTTATAACAGAATTTACGACATTATAATCTATAAATCCCATTTCTAATAATGCTTGTGATACTGCAACTGTAATATCCTTATTATTATTTAATAAAAAGTCTTCAATTTGAGAATGCTTTGTGGTTGACTGATTTGCTAATATCTTTAAATTGGATATCATCTCTATCAATTGTAAAGGTGCAATCTTACTTAAATTGTTTGAAATACCTGTAAGATCTTGTGTTGTTAAGGCATCAGGTGTTAATGC
Organism: Maudiozyma serrabonitensis; assembly: GCA_030571355.1. Taxonomy (NCBI): domain Eukaryota; kingdom Fungi; phylum Ascomycota; class Saccharomycetes; order Saccharomycetales; family Saccharomycetaceae; genus Maudiozyma; species Maudiozyma serrabonitensis. The sequence goes on along the minus strand of JAJLXS010000045.1, from coordinate 34,974 downwards.
AGGTAAATGTTTTGAGGCTTTACTTAAAATATCTGGGAATGCCATATTTGATGCTGAACCATTCGATGTACTAGTACTACTGCTAGTGGTAGATGAGCCAACTGGTGGTCTTCTTGGAATTGGTACATTTGTTACCATTTGAAAAGGCAGTTCTAACCCTAGATCCCATGGATAAGAGTCTCTATTCAATTCTATTTCAGGTCTATCTATTGGTTGGTTATCTTCAATAGCCTTAAGTCTAGCTTTATAATTAGTAGGGATCGTTCTCTCAATAGTAAATGGTAATTTATCAATCTTTGTTAGCAATGAATAAGCATCCTCACATTCTCTACTATTGGAATAATCATATGTTACATTCGCAAGCTTATTTGTACGTGGATCCATCTTAGGAGTCACTTCTACTATAATACCAGAACCTGCAACGATAGATGAAACAGTTTCGGGTGTCCAATCAGCAGGTAGATTACTGACTTGTATAGATGTTTGTAAATTTTCAGGCGTCAGTTCATGACGACTCAATCTTCTTCTCGGATCTACTGACATGGTTTTTCTTGATAACTTCAACTTGATTCAGGTTTACCCTCTTTTACTCGATGAAAGCTACTTTATCTGACACTGGAATAGCTTTGAAAACTTTTCTTTTTATTTATGTGGATACACTTATAATTTATATCTTTAAACATATATTATATTTCTCGATTGTTAGGGTTTTCTCAGAGCGCACTCTTTGACCCGTGTACAACGACGACAAATATTTTAAAATTATGATTAAAACTTCTCTACAAAGACACAAATTTTCCAGATAATTTTATGAACTTCAAATATTTTAATTCAATTTAAGTTTATTTTAATTTATACAAATATATGAATGAAAGTATGTATGTGAAATGAGATTTTAACTGATGTCTGTAAGTATATATGTTAATAAATACTTGATGCTTAAGCTAGATAACTTAACAGATCCATCTTAGTGACAATGTGGACTGGTTTCAGACCGTCAGTAATAACAGCTGATGAACTTTTTTCAAAGAATTTATTTAGATCGTTTAAAGTAGAACCTTCAGTGAATTTAACAAACTTCTTTTTACCAGATTTGTTGTCATTATAAGAAGAAACAGCGTCGAAATCATTTAATTTCTTGAAATCAAGGTATGTACCACGAATAGAATCATTCTTGGTCACTACACCAGTAGAGATCTTCTTTAACAATTGTGATAATGTAACCAAACCGGTCAAATGACCATTGGAAGTTAGAACTGGTAATTGATCAAATCCATTCTCTTTTAGGATATTAATGACATCAGCAACCTTAGCATCATCCTTGACAGAGACAACTGGCTTCAACTTTAGATCCTTGACTGTGGCACCATTGAAGATATCAGAAGCACTGGAGTTAGTGGTTTTCTTAGAATGGTTGAAGTTAGCCAAAACTTTGTCATCCCATAGGTTGTTCTTCTTTAACCATTCATTATCAGCAAACTTAGTCAAGTATGATCTAATGGAATCTGGGAAGATGGCAACGATAACATCATCTTCTGTTAATTCTGGGTGATCTTCAGTGTATCTTACTAAAGCATCAAAAGCACTACCGGAAGAACCACCAACTAAAACACCTTCATTAGAAATCAATTCACGAGCATAGATAAAGGATGGCTTATCTTCAGTTTTGTACCAAGTATCAATCAAGTTTCTGTTTAGAACTTCTGGAATGAAATCGTAACCAATACCTTCAACCTTGTATTCGGTAATATCAGTATTGTTCAAATTTTCAGGTTGAGCTAGAATAGAACCGACCGGATCAGCACCAACGATTTGGATCTTTGGATCTTGTTCCTTGATGTATTTAGCAATACCAGTAATAGTACCACCAGTACCGGCACCAGCAACAACAGCGTTCAATTTGTTAAATAGGCCTAATTCTTCAAGTTGACCTTGAATTTCTTTACCAGTACCCCTGTAATGAGCTTCTGGGTTCATCTTGTTATTATATTGATCCAATATAATAGCACCTGGAATTTCCTTTTCAAGCTTCTTAGCAACACCAATGTGAGATTCTGGAGAATCCCAAGCAGCATTAGTTGGAGTTCTAATAATTTCAGCACCTAGAGCCTTTAAAACAGAAACCTTTTCGTTAGACATCTTTTCTGGTAAAGTAATAATAGTTCTGTAACCCTTGATGGCACCAATCAAAGCAAGACCAATACCAGTGTTACCAGAAGTTGGTTCGATCAAAGTAGTTCTCTCTGGAGAAATTAAGCCTTTTTCTTCAGCTTCTTCAATCATGGACTTGGCAATACGGTCCTTAATAGAACCACCTGGATTGTATAATTCAAGCTTGGCAAAGATTCTTGGTCTAACACCAAGGGCCTTTGGTAACTTTTTAAGTTCGATCAATGGTGTGTTACCAACTAAATCGATAACGTCGTGTCTCTTATCGTATGACATAATCAAGGTTATAATGTAGATGTAGATATGGTCGGTTAATTTTAATGAGTAAATATTATAAGGAAACAAAATAACTAAATTTTTTAATACTTGAAAACCATTGAATATATATATATATATAAAATCGAAATTAAAACGTACCGGAGAGAAGATGCATCGCTTAACTACAGCATGTATATTTCGCTGACTTAAACAATATCGGGCTCACACTTTATTGATCATTGGTGAAAAATTTTTGTGCCGTGTGTGTGTGGTTCATTGTGCCATTTTCGAACGAGGCGATTTTCTTTAGCTGTATAGCGTACGTAATAAATAATCCTTTGATGAGCGGGAGCCAATATTCAAAATATATAATGAAACCGAAAAACAGAGCCTGCACGTGACAAAGTGACTGCAAACTCTGAACCTGTGAACAATTTTGTGAACTGTTAGTCAAGCAATCCTTAATCACCAATACTCTAGACATATCAAGGTAGTTCAAATAATCATGTCACCTAACTACTTAAAAATGCTATCCTCCCAATGCTTGGTATTTTGGGCAAAGAAACGCCTTTAGTATGACACATATAACTTGGTTCTTACAACGTTTACTTGCAACAAACTATAATCTAACACGTCGGAAGATATTAATTAGGACATGCTCCTGCGGTTTAAAGATTAAAATTCTTTAAACACTTAAATTAATGAAAATTTCTTTTCTTTCCTTCCCTTTCCGAAAGGTGATGAATGTAATTGCGTATCGGTTATTGCGGGCAACAAAATTGTCAACGCACTGCGCTTGTTGGCGGCTATTTAATTACATCTATAATATTTAAGCAATCTAAGAGATCTAAACAATTTCAAAGAATCATAAACCGCATAAAACAAGGGACGTGAACCAAGGTTGTGTAACTAGATCACTACTTCCCTGTCCTACATGCAGTCCTTTGTAAAACCGGAGCCTGATCTCGAAGTCAATGCCCAATACTTACATAACGATTCGTATGCCGCAGTTTGTTCCGATTCGTCTTCTGGACATAGCCCAAAGCCAGATAATCTGAGAAATCAAGAAGCCAAGAAGAGAAATTCTGTCATTGTTGCTGAAAGAAATAATATCAATCAACTAAAGAGTTTTTTAATTAGCACTGATCCAATTCAAATACCATTTAAACCAGGAACAAATACTCCGGAAAAGGTAACCACAAGTTTTGTGAAAAGGGAACCTGATAGTGATTTAAATAAATCAATCAAATCAAGTAAATCCTCCGATAAGATATCTCATTCAAGAATTGAAAAGTCGACCACAATGTCGTCAACCTCATCATCCTCTTCTTTAAAGAAACATAGGAGGGAGGGATCTCAACACAAAAAAACGAAACATACTCCAAACCATACGCAAAAAAATAACTCTACGCAAGATTATAATCTGATTAAAGAGGATATCGTTCCAAAAAATCCTCTTGTTGTAAAAAAAATGAAAAGTTTGTTGTTCGATATCAATGTCCTAGATGATGTGGAAATTTCATCTAACACTTCAGAACTATTGAAAGAGGTATTTGAAGGGTTGGAGGATCAACAAGATTTATCATTCTGTAAAGATCAGGCCGAAAAACCATTGTTAGAATGGATCAATTATGGTGAAGAATTAAATAGTAAACATCTTGAATTGACAAAACAATTGGTTCAATTACGCATTGAGTTAAGTTACAAATTTAGAATCATAATGGAATTAATTAATGATAATTTTGATTATCAAATGCAAAGAGAGAAAACTTTAGACGAGAAATTAAGTAGGATCAAAGTAATCGGCAATGATATATTGAATTTATTATAATGATATATCACAATTTGTCCCATGCTAGTTATACGTCCTTTTTTTTGCTTTCAAATAAATGTATATGGATAACATTGAAATGTATTATGAAACGAAGATTATCATTATGTGTGAGTGTATTTATTGTATTTATTTTATATTTTATAATTTACATATACAATATGAGTTTAAACAAAAAACCATAGATAAATAGAATGGGAAATATATTCAAGTCACAGAATCAATAAAATTCTTTTGGAATATAATTATACTTTTGTAACATTCTAATCAACTAACTTAAGCTCTTTTGTTGAAACGTCTTTCTCTGTTAGCGGAGATGTTGATAACAGATAATGGTAGCTTCATACCTAGAGACTTAACTAATTCGGCAGTTTGTTTGTCAACATTCAAAACACCCTTAGAGTGAGACAAGTCCAAAGCAGAGACAGCTGGAACATATTGATCTTTTCTTTCTCTTTCTTCTTCTTGCAACTTGAAGGAGATACCTCTAACTGGACCCTTTTGAATTCTCTTCATTAGGTGGGTAGTGTAACCAGCAATCTTGTTTCTTAATCTCTTAGATTGAATGGTGGCAATTTCGTCACATAGTCTCTTGTTAGTTTGGAAATCTTGAGTTAACTTTGGATAGTAACGTTCGATTAGGGCCTTGGAGGCACGCTTGACGGTCTTGGTTCTAACTCTACCCTGATTTTAAAGAATAAATGAATACACCTTTTTTTTAAATAAAATAACAATGCATGTAGTTATTTTTTATTTTTGGTGAATAAATTTGTCTTATAGTTAGTAAAAAAAATTAAAATAAATTAAAATAAATTAAAATACAACCACAACAAATCTTTGATATCTACCCTAAAGTATAGGGATAAATATTTGTGGTTTAAGGATAAGAAATATTCGTCCTTTAACTGTACAATCGTTATCCGTCGTCAAAATAAAATAACATTTTAACAGCACCTCTGATGAATATACAATTAAGTAATCAATAGAGTCATGGGATACGAAAAATATTCCACACCTTCTTCAAAAAGTATTACCAATTTGAAAAGAAAAGGCTTAAGTATATTGGCATTATCAAATTACCAAAATATACCTGGAATTGAAACGACCATATTTCTTCCTTCACATATAACTTATATTAAACATACCATTATGTGTTTAGTTTATTGTGAATGTCGGTCTTTGGTGATTTTAAACAAATAATGTCTGACCATTAAATATGACTATTTTATTAATGCCATTACTTTATATGCTTTTAAAGTTTGTTATAACATAGCGTAACTGTTGCAATGATTTGTTCGGTTGATTTGTTAATCGTTCGTCTTGACTTGACAAATTTCAAGACTGAAAATATATTAAATTTTTCATTAAAAAAATAGAATAATGAATGATTTTCAGTAAATGTACGGATGTTTAGATACAGATCATAAACATATGGGTGTAATCGAAAGTCACAAAACAAACTTAAAAAAATTATTATTTCAGGGTAATCCCAAAAGATTGAGGTGTGAAAAAAACAAACAAACAAAAAAAAGAAAATAAACGAACAAAATATGGAAAAATTGTTATTGACGAGAAAAGCCAGAGTCACCCACCTAACGGTTCAACAATAACGAATAAACAGATACGGTGGACACATATTCCTAAACACAACAAATAAGGGATCGGCTGTTACGGATGAATCGGAACTTTAAGGAAATAGTTGATTATTGATTTACTGTCATTTAGTATAGAATAATTATATATAGATTGTTTTTTTTGTTTTAACTCCAACAATATATCTAGCAAACGTATTGGACTCGTTCGTTGTATGGCGACATAATATTAAACACCAGTTGACACATACACACACATACATACATTCATTTTTTTTTTTCCTTTTTCATTTTTTTCTATTAAACTTCTAGGCAAATTTTTTGGGTTTTTATTTTAAGGGTAGATATATTTATATTTCCAGAAGTTTATTATCATGTCAAATAAATTCCATTGCGATGTATGTTCATCTGATTGTACTAATCGTGTAAGAATATCATGTGCAGTATGTCCCGAATACGATCTATGTGTTCCATGCTTTTCTCAAGGTCTATACAACGGTAATCATAGACCGTACCATGATTATAGAATTATTGAGACCAATTCATACCCTATACTGAGTGAAGATTGGGGTGCAGATGAAGAATTATCTTTAATTAAAGGTGCTCAAACTTTAGGTTTAGGGAATTGGCAAGATATAGCGGAACACATAGGTAGTAGAACTAAAGAAGAAGTAGCTGAGCATTATCAACAATATTATCTTAATAGTCAATATTATCCAATCCCAGATATTACAAAGACTATTCACGTTCCACAAGATGAATTTTTAGATGCGAGAAAGAGAAGGATAGAAGCATTTAGAGATAAACCATTAGAAACGCCAAGGAAACCTATGGCTTCTGTACCAAGTTGCCATGAAGTTCAAGGGTTTATGCCCGGGAGATTGGAGTTTGAAACAGAATTCGAGAATGAAGCTGAAGGTCCAGTAAAAGATATGGTCTTTGAACCAGATGATCAACCATTAGATATCGAATTAAAATTTGCTATCTTAGATATCTATAACTCGAGACTAACCACTAGAACAGAAAAGAAAAGATTATTATTCGAAAATAATTTAATGGAATATAGAAAATTACAAAGTACAGATAAAAGAAGAAGTAAAGAAGTTAAAGATTTATATAATAAAATTAAACCATACGCAACCTTGATGTCTGCACAGGATTTTAAGGAGTTCAGTAAAGATATATTGGAAGAGATGCGTTGTAGATCTAGAATACACCAGTTACAAGAATGGAGAAGAAATGGGATAACCACTATGGAGGCCGGTTTAAAATATGAAAGAGATAAACAGGCACGTATTGCTACACTCGAAAAGATCGGTAATGGCGATATAAATGGTAATTCGGGCCCTATCAGTACAAGACATGGAAGAGCCACTCCATCTATTGCAACTCCTGGGAGTGCTTCACCAATAACAAATAATAATAACAGTAACAATAGCGACACTCAGACAAACCCTAACCGTAAAAAGACTCTTACAATCAGTGATATACAGCACGGCAGTGACTTTGGGCTATTATCTAATGAGGAACAGCAATTGTGTTTACAATTAAAGATTTTACCTAAACCATATCTGGCAATCAAAGAAATGATCTTTAGAGAATTATTACGTACAGGTGGTAATCTGAAAAAGAAAACATGCAGAGAATTACTTAATATTGATCCCGTCAAAGGGAATAAGATCTATGATTTTTTCCAAACTCAGAATTGGATGTAATCTTTTATACTCTCATCTCACCAAATAAGGGACAAAGACATTCTAGTCAAACCAGAACATTGTAAAAATATAACGAAAATCAATATGCATAAGAAGAATTTTGAGAAATCAAAGGCTTCACAAAAAATAAGAACTATTAACAACAAATCAATACCACTATGGTTGAATATATGTATATATATGTATATAACCTACACAAATCCATTCATATCCTGATACATTGTTTGTAAACATTCTGATATTTATCACTATATTAGTGGGGTTTATAATTTATTGTAGATCATTTCTAATATTCTAAATCTTGGATCATTTTCTTTTTCCATTGCATCTAGGAATGTTTCCTTAATATACTCCTTATATTTAATTTGAATTGATTTAACTACTGGTTGACTTAATTTATTCAAGTATGCCATGTATTTTTTCACCGACATCTGTAACTCTTCTATATCTAAGTTCTCCACTGTCATGTATCTAACATTTAATATGATATCTAAATATATTGTCTCGATGTATAATTCAGGGCAGTCTGTTTCCAAATTGATACCAAAATGTTCACTTCTCCAGAACTGAATTACATGGTTAATCAAATATAATCTATCTAAACCATCAAATTTATCAAATAAAGCAATATATTCAATCGATTTCTTAAACAAGACCTCAACAGCATCCTTATTCAGTTGCTTTTCGAAGTCAGTGTTTGTACCAACATAGTAACCTTTATGTTTATTAACATAATATTTTCCTAGAGTTTCAATGGCTACATCAAAGATGGTTAAAGCAATATCCCCACGAAGAGCTGGGTTTGTTTCTGTGTTACCCAACATATTCATATCTGCTTCTGGTAATTCATTCAATTTATCCTTCATAGCATCACCAGTACTTGGTAATTTAATACTGTCGTCTTCCTTACCGTTCTTATTTTCATCATTCAACATATCTAATTCCTGTTCTCTTTCATTAATTAATCCCATGACCTTTCTACGGTTTAATAATTTTGTAATAAAGTTTAGTTCAAATTTAATGTATTCATACCACAACTTTGCTGAATCGCCGTTGAATCTCAAACCATTTTGGAAAATTGTTCTACAACTCTTGAAATTGGCATGAACCTCATATTCATATTTGGCACAACTAATCCATACGTCCACACTAGATGGATGCAGTTTTAATAATTGATTGTATACAGCATGTATTTTCTTATAAGAAGTTTCAGCACCTCTGGTCTTTAGGTATTGCAGATACATTGCCCATAGTTTTAAGTCCTGAGGAAACTTGTTCGTTCCTCTTTGATAAATAAACGTAATCCTTTGACCAATGGACCAATCTGATATACTGTTTGTCTTCCCGGATTGTAAGATTCTCTTCACACGTTTCTTACGTAATTTCTCTACATTATTCTCATATGCAATGTACTTCATGTAGTCGTTAGTGCTAGAGCCTCTAGAATTCAAACGATGTTCGAAATCGGTTCTCTTTTTCATGATCTTAGAGATTTCATTTTTGGTGAACAGTTTTTTTTCCACCAAATCATCTAATTCTGGAATACATTGTTCCAGGTAATATCTAGTTTTTGATGACATAATGGTTTGATAGGTTCTCTAGACTGGTAAGATTAATATTATGTTCCTTTGGTGCTTACCTTTTTAACTCGTTATTTTACGAGAGCTAATATCGATGAGCTTTAGAAATAATTCACTTTAATAAAATTTTCGCTTCTTGCGGTATAAATATTGCAAATTAGCGATGGGCATCTGGTGCTAAGAAAACTTCGCACAATGTGATATCTAAAGGCAGGAAGAAGCTATAAAAGGTGTAACAATCAATAATCAGCCAATACCATATGTTACAGTCCTTATTTTTGTAGCACTACACATCAATATAGATCATATTGTGTAAAAAATCCAGTTCCAGGGCATTACAATACAATTTCAAGTCTACATTATTTGACAACCTACTTGACCTTCAATTTCAAGAATAAAGAACCAAAATTTAACGTATACTAAAGTATTTGAAGAATTATATAAAGAGTGTCTTTTAAATTAGTATTAACCGACAAATAACACAGTTACAATCCGAATGAAACACATAAAGTTGAATAAATAAAGGTAAACGATACTATCTTAGTTACTACCAGAGGTGGCAATCGCTAGGTGAAATAGCGAACATACAATTAGCGTAATTCCTTTAGTGTTTAAGAATTAATGACCATCCTGTAAATTTGAAGGCTATATAACCAACTGTCTTTTTGTTTTTAACATTCTTTATATATGTAAATATAATTATAAAAACCCTGTAAATATCTTTGTGACGAACTATTTTGTAACACCCACACCTTTTACTTGATTCATAAAGCTTTTTGTTTTTCGGAGTAATTTTTGAAAAAATTGAATATTTTTCCGTCTTTTAAAATCACTGTGAAGAATTCTTGAACGCGCACATTCACCTTCATGGAACCTTTCAGAAAATATCCAGGCAGACAATATTACCGAATATCACAAAATATTCCTTCTAGCACTATCGGTTTGGAAGGGATGAGCAGTCTGTTTTTAGATGACCTTAGATAATTTTACACCATCAAGGAGTAGTACTGGCTTGCCAATCTTGGGTTAGCTCTGAGAATGAAATATTGGTGCAATATGTGTGAAATTTCCAAGTTAGGTGTGACCGGTATTGGCTCTTGCTCTGCTACGAGTAGCCATAGTATTCGTACTGTGCAGTGCTAAACTTTGAGCAACTTTAGGTGTATTGTGTAAGTTGTAAGTATTATATCAAAATTTGTAGGGAGATAAGAGCTTGTCTATATAAACTTGTACTATATTTTGCTTATAATTGATTTATTTTATAAATGTCGAAAAGGTAATCATATAAAAATGTCTCTAGTCGTCCAAGAACAAGGTTCTTTCCAACACATTTTGCGGTATGTTAATGAATATTATTGAAGAAGAGAGGATTTATGTCACATGAAGACAACTACAAATTGTAATAGTTAATAATAACGAAAAAAAAAAATTAATGTCTGTTTCAAGAGTGAGGATTTGTGTCTTCTGAGTTATAATATGAGGTATGATATAATAAATTACGATATATATTGAATGTAATGTTGATGAGAAAGTGCTAAATTATTAACCGATAGTAAAAAGAAAAAATAAAGGCAAGATATTGGTTTTTAGAGTTGAAAGAAGATGGGTTTGCGTTATAATTTAATGATAGAATATTAGGGATAGAACTTCTGCGTGCAAAATAAGAAAAAAATATGATTTGGAAATATTGATTGATATTGTTATGATAAACCTAATACAGATATACTTACTAGACATACAAAACTATTCCCGTGAAGTTGATCTTACGAAATTATCTCATAAATCCTATGCAAGTTGACTTATTAAGATGATTTAAATTTACTAACAATTACCTTTTCATCCTTGAAATAATATTTTATACAGTTTGTTGAACACCAACGTCGATGGTAACATCAAGATCGTCTACGCTCTAACCACCATTAAGGGTGTTGGTCGTCGTTACTCTAACCTTGTCTGTAAGAAGGCTGATGTTAACTTGAACAAGAGAGCTGGTGAACTAACCCAAGAAGAACTAGAAAGAATTGTTCAAATCATGCAAAACCCAACTCAATATAAGATTCCAGCTTGGTTCTTGAACCGTCAAAGAGATATTGCTGACGGTAAGGACTACCACGCTCTAGCTAACCAAGTCGAATCCAAGCTAAGAGACGATTTGGAAAGATTAAAGAAGATCAGAGCCCACCGTGGTATCAGACACTTCTGGGGTCTACGTGTCAGAGGTCAACACACCAAGACCACTGGTAGAAGAAGATCTTAAGCTTAAAAATAGTTTATTGTTAATTAAAGACAATTTTCTTTTTTTCACCCTGTAGTTTATTACAAATTTTACATACTTTATCTTTAGAAAGAAATATATTATTTAGACTTAATAATAATAAGTAATTTCACATCTTCATTTCACATCTACATTTAACATATCCCATTTATTATATATTATATAGCAATATTACCTAAATTTTCTTAAATGGTAACTGACCTAATTCAGCTTCAGTCTTTGTTTTCTACGTAATCAGCGCGGTGCGTAAATCACACAAATATCGTGAAGCCTTCGTAATAGAAGATGAAGAACGTGGGGACTTGAGGAAAAGGAAGGAGTACGTATATGAAATTAAATGCAAAGAAACAATGTCCCTTTAATAAAACTAGAATAATCATTAAAGAAACTACCAAAAAAAGAACATAAAATAGATATATACACTTTAGCTTCATTGTTGTGACCTTTGATTATCGCTCTGAACATTTTTTAATGATTTTATAAGACGACTACCATCCCTTAATAACATACATAATATCGATCTATGACAACAAGGAAAGGGATACAAAGAAGACCTCTAACGAAGACTAGGTCAAAAAGAAAAAATATAATTTTGTTAGGTTCACTAATTGTGTCGTTATGTGGACTATATACAATTTTGCAATTAGATAAACTCCCAAATATTTGGGTGACCGATGAAGTTAAGGATAATACGGAGTTATCATCATTCCAAGCAGATGATCAATTAACCGAGTTAGGCCTTACACCAAGAGAGGTCGTCTACATACGAAATATAAGGACAAATAGCCACAGAAAATTACAAGGAAGGTTTTTACATATTACAGATATCCATCCTGATCGATTTTATGAGGAGAATGCTTCTATCGACAACCTTTGCCATCCAGACAATGAACAGCTAAAACTCAAGAATAATAGGGAGAAAGATCAGTTATCATCACTAGCACCGAGGTTCGGGAAAGCAATGTCTGGATGTGATGCCCCTGTTGATTTGATGGAGTACACCTTGAAATGGATCAACGAAACGTTGAGGGATCACATTGATTTTGTTATTTGGACAGGTGATAATATCAGACACGACAATGACAGACAGATACCTAGAACAGAGTCTCAGATATTCGAAATGAATGAAATAGTATCTGGAAAATTCCGCGATATATTTGAAAACAAACGGACGGCAGATCCAAGAGATTTCGACATAGAAATTGTTCCTAGTTTGGGTAACAATGATGTTTTCCCACACAACATGTTTTCATTAGGACCTACATTACAAACTAGAGAAATGTTTAAGATATGGGACGTATTTATTCCACAAGAACAAAGACGTTGGTTTGATCGAGGTGTAACCTACTTAAAAGAGGTTATCCCTGGTAAGCTTGCCGTGATATCGATTAATACTCTTTATCTTTACAAAGCCAATCCCTTGGTGGATAATTGTAATTCAAAGAAAGAACCAGGTTATCAATTATTACTATGGTTAGGTTATACTTTAGAAGAGCTTAGACAAAGGAAGATGAAGGTCTGGCTTTCTGGTCATGTACCTCCGATTTTGAAGAATTTTGATAAAAGTTGCTACGATAAATTCACCCTATGGACTCATGAATATAGAGATATTATAGTGGGGGGAGTATATGGTCATATGAATATGGATCATTTTATTCCTATTGATGGAGAACAAGCTAGACGTGATCTCGAGACCCTGGAGGATGAGAGTTACTGGTTTGATGAGCTAAACGAGAAACAACAAACATTAGATATCTACGATTACGCTGAAGCGGCAAGTGAAGCTCATATTATGGGTGCAAAACCTGTTAATAAAGTGTCCTACATGACAAAGGTGAAGGAAGAATATTACGAAACTATTCAAAAGGAACTACAATTAGCATATACAGAGGAAAGCTTTTATGATGAGGAAGAAGAGGAAGAAGAAGAAAGTAATAAATCGGATGGTTCTATAGATTTACTAATGGGAAAAAAGAAGAAAAAGAAAGGAAACAAGAAGAAGAAAGGAAAAAAACCTACGAAGGACGAAATTTATGAAAAATATTCTATTGTAAATATAGCAGGTTCAGTCATTCCAACATTCAATCCATCCTTTAGGATTTGGGAATATAATATTTCAGGAATTAACGAAGAAGCTTCAATTAATCAAAATTATCAACCATGGGATGATTTTTTTGCTGACTTGGAGGTTAAAATAGATAATGAGTTGTCTTCATCAGACCCCAATGAAAATTCAATGAATATCATGAAGGGAAAAAAAGGTGGAAAGAAGAAACCTGATAAGACGATACCAAAAAAGAAACCCTCAGAATACCCATTGGGTCCTGCATATGTCGAGCAACTTTTCTCTCCCACAAAATTTATCGAGTATTATGCTGATTTGGATAAAATAAACAAAGATTACTTATCTTTATTGCAAGATGGGATGAGTAAGGAAACGGCCGCAGATAAGGCATTCAAATTTCAAGTAGAGTATACATCTGATGATAAACCTTACGGTATGAAGTCTTTGTTGGTGAAGGACTTTTTGAATGTTGCAGTTGAGTTGTGCGACGATTCAACTGAATGGAATACATTCTTGGATAGGGCATTTATTTCATCTGGTTACAGTGATGATTAACAATCCACTCTCGTAAAATATTAATGGAGAAACGATTTTATTCTGGTATAACAGGACTGTTGATAATTACTCTCAAAATACCATATTTCTGCATTTAATAATTTATTTGTTATACTCGTATCATTTTTGTTATTTTATAATAGTTTTATTTTCATATTGAGGGATATTTAAAATTATATATTCTGGTTATTAATATACTCATTACTAAAGAATAAAAATATCTAATGAGTCTTCTCAGCTTCTTCTTCAAAATATTCCTTAGATTTCTTAATGTCTGGTACAATTGTTGCAGAACCTGGAGTCCAGTTACAAGGTAGAACAGTGCCATTGTCGTCAGTCCATTTGAAACCTTCGACTACTCTTAAAGCTTCTTCTACATTTCTACCGACTTGTTGGTCATTGATAGTGATATGTCTCACTATACCCTTTGCATCAATAACAAATAATCCTCTTAAAGCCACACCTTCTTCTTCGACTAGAACACCATAATCCTTAGATAGTTGTAAATTTTTATCAGATAGTAAAGGAACACTAACTGGACCTAAACCACCTTCACTTCTTGGCATATTTGTCCATGCTAACAAAGCATATTCTGAATCAGTTGAGGCAAACACAATTTGTGCACCAATATCATTAAATCTCTCAGCAGCATCGGAAAAGGCACAGATCTCAGTTGGGCATACAAAACTGAATGCCATTGGGACGAATGCTAATACAACATATTTCCCTTTGTATTGTTCTAGAGAAACTTCTTCAAACATACCGTCAACAACAGCAGTCTTCTTAAAGGTTGGGGCTGGTTTTTGAACTTGAGCGACCATTTTTGAATTGATTTTTCTTAAAGAATATGATTATTTATTAATTTGTATTAATATATACTTAACAAAATTGTTTATTATTTTGTTTATTGGTGTATTTGCATGATAAGAAGTAAAAAGATTAAAAACAAAGATATTTTATAATTAGTTTGAAAATAATTGATTGTTGTTGATGGTACTTATATATTCCATCATTCCTCCTCCCTTTTTTTTTTTTATTTATTTTGACAAAATGTCAAGCAATTATTATTCCTCTTACAAAATTCAGAGGGGTATTATAATCGTTTTTATCCTCACTAATTCTTTGCGCATTTTCTATCTAAAAGAAAAGGAAGAAACGTTCCAGGGCTAGACCATGCTTCCCCTGTGATTACTTAATCATTTTATCCCATTACATTGTATTATATTGCTCATCCCATCAACTGTTCCAAAAAAAGAAAGAAAGGAAAAAAAGAAGAGGAAGATTTAGTAATTGCCGACCCCGTTACTACAGGCAACGGAGCTAGTTAAGAAAAAAAAAGTTCCGTTTAATTGCGCTGCGGCAATATCTGTGCAACTCTCTTATATATTTCAAGCATTTCGAGGGCCTCGAAGACTTAAAAAGCTTTCTTTTTACTTAGTAATTGATACCGAGATAGAAACAGAGAGAGAAGGAAAGTTGGATGAGGGCATATAATTTACTTACAAGGGTTATTTGATATGACGTACAATGGAAGAAAAGGTCAATTATTAGTCAACTATTAAGATTATTATAATATCTTATTCTTATTGTCATTAATGTGAAATCTAGACTATCAGAGATACATAATATATAGTTATTCTTACGCAAAATGATTACCATGAAACATAGGGTATTGTTCTCTTTTTTGAAGGTCTAGAATCTGTCTTGATTATATATTGTTTTCTTCTAAAAAAAAAAAGATTACATGATTTTCCGGTATATACTATTACGAATTTTATTTAATTCCATTGACTGTTTGATTACCAGCTTGTCTCTCTCTCTCATTTCAGTTTTCGAAGATAAATTTCTTTAATTCCTCGTATGCTTTTTCAAGATCATCATTAACAATGATTTGATCATGAGCACCGGTTTCGGCGTATTCAAGTTCTGCTGTAGCAGCGGCCAATCTCTTAGATAATGATTCTTCAGTTTCAGTACCTCTACCTTCAAGTCTTTGTCTCAAATGGTCTACAGATGGAGGGGCAATAAACAAAAATCTAGCTTTTAAGTCAGGCTTAGCCTTGACACTCTTGACACCTTGCATATCAATATCCAAGATACAAGTTTTACCAGAATCCATAACCTGTTTAACGGAATCCACAGTAGTACCATAGTAATTTCCAGAAAATTGAGCCCATTCAATAAATTTATCTTGATCGATCATCTTTTTGAAATCATCAACGGTAACAAAATTGTAATCTTTACCATCTTGTTCACCTTCTCTTGGATTTCTAGTAGTAGATGAGACACTGAAACCAAAATTAGTTGGGAATTCAGCAAATAGTTTCTTTAGTAATGTGGATTTACCGGTACCACTTGGACCAGAAAGGACAATAGCAGCAGACATTTATGGTTATAATTTTTGAGATTTTACGTTTAGAGATGAACTAAATACTGTTTTTATAGAGTCAATAATAATAAGCTCTGGTTGATCCCACTTCTTACTTTTCTAATTATATAGGTTGACAGAGATACGGTTGTTTGTTGTTGTTGTCACTAGCCAAATGGTACCAAACAAAAACTTTTTTTTTCACTTTTTCACTTTTTTCAGCCTACAGGAAATACTGTGGTTGGTGATGGGCCTTTGTTTTGCGGATTCTATGAAATCCATTTTTCGTGACGTTTTCTTATATAATGCGTAAGATAAATAAAGAGATAGAAAGAGAGAGAAGTTGCAAAATTGCTTATCCATGTAGCAATGAATTCATGTGCTAAATACTAATTACAAAATGCCCTCTGTATTCATTATTGATACAAGTTGATGAGCTAATGTTTGTCCATATTTTATCAGGATTAGTTAAAATATTGAAAATGTAGCTTTACAACTTCAATTATAGAAAACATCGATAATCTTTCTTACGTTAGATCTGCTTAAGTAGCTTAAGAGAGATTAGTTCTTCCTAAGTCTAATCCGCTTGTGAGATATCTCAGGAGAACTCACAGTAAAGCCCCTATAATAAAAGTAGATGCATATATATATGTATATATATATATATATACAACTTTTAAATATGTGTAATATCATGTATAACGATCTGTCTAAAGAAAAAGTCGCGCGCTCTTCCCTTCGAGCCTCTTCTGGGAGAAATTCGTGAATGGATTTCCCTATTCAGATTCAAAATCTTTAATAAGGTATTAAACAGTATTGATAATTACACAATTCAAGGGTAATTAAATAAGGTGCATTATATATATATATATATATATTAAATACAGCAAACTGATATTGATCCAAATACGGCTTTAGGAAAATATTTTCATTGAATATATTTGCATCTATTCATATGAAATTATTCCTTATAATATAATCAACTTACAGAATTTACTCAATTTTTGTTGCTGCTTATTTAATTTTTGTTACCTCTTCATAGCTTACACCTATAGGAAACAATAATTAAAGAGCAACAATTATTCATTACTGATATCTAAGAGGTTACTATACATCGATCACAACTGTCATTCTAATACTACTACTACTACTATTTGCATAAACTATTCGATCTAATGCCGGCAAGACTACTTATAAAACTTGTAATTTCTACATTGGTAAAAGCTATTGTATCTGTATCGTCAGAAGATGGAGATGAAGATGAATTACTACCAGTCCCAGACCTACCAAATAAAGGTGACCCACTTGTAGGAGATCCGGATGCCGATCTCAGCCCCGTTACAGAAGAAATGTTTTCATCATGGGCATTATTCATTATGTTATCCTTATTGATCTTTGCGTTATGGTCTAGTTATTATTTAACACAAAAGAAAATTAGAGCTGTTCATGAAACTGTTCTTTCTATATTTTATGGTATGGTCGTAGGTCTAATTTTAAGAATGACACCTGGTCACTATATTCAAAGTTCTGTTACCTTTAATTCATCATATTTTTTTAATATTTTATTACCGCCTATCATTCTAAATTCTGGATATGAACTGAATCAAGTGAATTTTTTCAATAATATGTTATCAATTTTAACTTTTGCAATACCCGGTACATTTATATCGGCTTGCGTTTTAGGTATAATTCTTTTTATTTGGACCTCATTAGGTCTAGAGAGTGTGGACATATCATTTGTCGATGCAATGTCCGTAGGGGCAACATTATCCGCTACAGATCCTGTGACAATTTTATCTATTTTCAATGCATATAAAGTGGACCCAAAATTATATACCATCATTTTCGGTGAATCATTATTAAACGATGCAATTTCTATTGTTATGTTTGAAACTTGCCAGAAATTTCGTGGTCAACCAGCTACTATTAGTTCGATATTTGAAGGTATTGGATTATTCTTGATGACATTTTCTATTTCTTTAGTCATTGGGGTATTTATTGGTATATTAGTTGCGTTACTTTTGAAACATACACATATAAGAAGATTTCCTCAAATTGAAAGTTGTATTATATTGTTAATTGCATACCAATCATATTTCTTTTCTAATGGTTGCCACATGTCTGGTATTGTTTCTTTGTTATTCTGTGGGATCACCTTGAAACACTATGCCTATTATAACATGTCTAGAAGAACACAATTAACGATAAAATATATATTCCAATTATTGGCTCGACTTTCTGAAAATTTCATTTTCATTTATTTGGGCCTAGAATTATTTACTGAAGTCGAACTAGTTTATAAACCAATGTTGATTATTATTACAGCGATCTCAATCTGTATTGCTCGTTGGTGTGCTGTATTCCCCCTTTCTCGATTTGTTAATTGGTTATATAGGATCAAAGTCCAAAGGGCCTCTAACATCACTTTAGGAAATAATGTCGTGATTTCAGATGAAATCCCATACAATTATCAGGTAATGACATTCTGGGCTGGTCTAAGAGGTGCTGTTGGTGTGGCTTTAGCACTAGGTATTCAAGGGGAATTCAAATTTACATTATTGGCTACTGTACTAGTAGTAGTCGTACTTACAGTTATCATATTCGGTGGAACAACTGCAGGCATGTTAGAGGTTTTAAATATTAAGACAGGTTGTATTGATGAAAATGATGATAGTGATGATGAGTTTGATATCGAGGCTATTACAAGTGGTAACAGATATACCAGGGAATTAGGACAATATGATACTCCAAATATTAGGCAACCGTATTCTGATAATAATACAAGGGACTTCACAGCTGAGGATGCCATGTTACAACATGCTAATAATTTTGTTAATGAAACTACTAGTGCCATTTCATTGGATACATCACCTATCCCAGCTATGGCAAACGATAATGCCGCGACTGACAATGTCAGAAGCAGTAGTGTGGCCGATTCGGCCGAAGGCAGAAACATGAAGGAATCGTTAGGGACTATTTTCAGATCAGATTCTCAATGGTTTCAGAATTTTGATGATAATGTATTGAAACCTGTTTTCTTAGATAGTAACCCACAGAATTCCAATAATGGCAGTGAAGTCCAAGGTTTACAAAGCCCGAAGTGATTTGATTCGAGATAAAAATAAATAAATAGTTTAAATTAAATTCATTACTCCTAAATCGTAAAGTTCTATAGATCCAAAGTATCGGTACATTTATGTATACATGAATAAGACATTTTTTTTAAAACTTCTTGCTTATTATGCTTATTGTTATAAACTTTCTTAAATTTGTTAATAACCCTTGAACCGTTTTGATTCTTATTTTTGTTACCCTCCGCAGTGTAAATAATTTTCAAATAAGAGATGGGCCTTATTAATAAATAACATTAAAAATATAGAACCAGGTAATTTAGCTCTAAAATATTAATTATTAGTAACATACAAGACTGATATTAGGGCATTACATTGTGAAAATAAACTATTCCAATTATTGTTGTTACGATAAAAGTATTGTATAAACAATATTGCCCACAGTTTACGTTCATATTTGCATTTTTATTGTATTTTCCTATACTCGGAGGCAAATTTCATAAATTTCTATTCCAAGTGTGAACTTACATTTATATCAAACTGTAATTACATATTTGAACTTAAAATAGTATTGTTACACCTAAATTGAAATACTAGTAACAATTTATATCTAAAAAGTTCTCAAAACTATGATTCAACTCGCAAGATTTGAAATATTTCAAAAGAAAGAGGCAGTTGAAAAATTCAAGCCATTGATCGATCATCTCACCAGTTGTGATCCTACTATATTTTTGAACGAGCTATCTGAAATTCGTGAATGGGATAGAATTAGAGATGACCTTTATGTATGGATTCCAGTTTTAAATAGAATCGATGAAACTTTAACTTCTATCATTGATAAGTATGGTTACAAGACTTCAGATTTCAAGAAGAAGGCTGTTAAATTGACATGCATGGAACCAGATGACATTAATATCTGTGTAACGCTTATGGAATTTACGTGTCGTCTTTTGTATAACACAGAGAACCGATTTATTTACTCATCCATGGACGTCATGAATACTTTACTGAATTGCCCCAATTTTGAGATAAAACTTTGTGCAATAAAAATTCTTGCTATTATGGGTGAAAGATACCTTATTGCCAGAGAGAGGATTGACTCTGAGAATGTACTAAGCCATCAGCATCTAAAGAAAAAAGCACTTAAATTGGCATTAACACTACCGTCATCTGTTTCCGACGAAGCTGGAAACCATGTCACTTTGGTAGATCTTTATACGACCGAGAAAACATATCCTGAGAAGTGGTCCAAACTAAGATTTAACTATTTTATTCCTGAAAAAGATACCGATAAAAATGGTGTCTCAAACTCCCAAACTTCTATCTCATCGAATATGAAGAAATTCATATTGACTACAGAAGATCTCCAAAATAATTCATTACAACAACTATTTGATAAGGGTATGAATGTTTTACCTTGTGAACATTGGTATGATTTTTCACTCAAAGTGACAGTTGCCAAGTCCTTCTGTAATAACTCGGAAGAAAATGAAAAGCTGAGGAACCTAATTGTAAGGACCAAGTTTAATACTGTTGCGTACATTAATACAGTTTATGCTCCGCCACAAGTTAGTTCGAAACTATTCGAAGTTGATCCATATACATTTAACAGTTTATCAGACTTCATATCATTAGCTGAACCTCGGATCCCTTCAAAATTACGTCTTGATTGTCTTTTTGCATTGGAATGTATATCAATAAAGCATATTTGGTGTTCTGATATAATGAGAAACCTGGGTGGTAACCTATCCCATGGTACATTATTCCAAATTCTACGCCAAATATCGAATTTACTTAGAAGCGATAGCGATGATATTAACGAAGAATATAACGTAAGATTTTTTTATCTGATCTCGAACCTTGCAGATGTCCCGACATTACATAATTCTCTCTTATCTGCCGGGCTTATTCCATGCCTCCTAGATACCATTTCAATTAAACACTCCAGGTATAGACGTACTTTGGCATCTGCTACGCATTTGCTAGAAGTGTTTATCAATAATGCAGACTCTACATCCGAATTTATTACAAATGACGGATTTAATGCCCTAATTAATTCAGTGAACGATGAGGTTAATTTCGCTTTAGAAAATCCTACATATGGAAAGCCATCTAAATACAACTTGGAGGAATATACAATATCATTCAGGCAACAAGCTTATATTCGAAGTTTGTTAAAATTAGTTATGAAGTTGTTAAAAACAGATTCCGGGGATAGAATTAGAAATTTGATTGACTCATCAATCTTAGTCTCTATGAAAAAGATCCTAGAAAATAATCAAATATTTAGCTACACATTGGTTACTTATACTCTAGATATCATCCAAAGGGTGATTAATAGTGAACCTACGATATATCCAGTATTGGTAGAAGCAGAACTGATTCCATATATTTTTGATAATTTTGACAATTTTGTTGCCCTGTCAGATGACTTATTGCTAATACTCCCTGATGTCATATCCGCATTATGTTTGAATGTCGATGGCCTAAAACAGGTAAAAGAAAAGAACTTCGTAGGTTATTTATTTGGTATGATTACAAACCCAAAATATGCAAAATTACTTGCGTGGAACGAAGAATCTTCTGATTACGGAACTGCCATAGACGAGCTCTCTAGACACTACCCTGATCTCAAAGAACAAATATTGAATGCTTTTTGCGATTTAATTCGCAAAATTCCCAAACACCTGTCATTTAAACAGTCTTTCCTCTATAGATCTTCTAACAAAGGCGGTATGTTTTATTACTCGAAAGAGGAGGCTGTTGTTGATAATGAATATAACGAGAAGGAGCTGGAGTTTTGGGATATTCAAGAAAGTTCCTCAATAATGGAATGTTTTTCGAGTGTATTCTATGGCATGGGATTGGAAAATACATCTTTGGATAAATTTACGCAAAAAATGGATATTCAAGATTTAATCCCAATATTGGATATAGAAAGACCACCTTTTGATTTCTCGGCCTCACAAGCAATGCTTAATATAACAGATGCGTTACAGTTATTTGATGAACAAGATAAAAATTATGCGTTTACTCCACTTCTGATGTTACTAGAGAAAAAACTGAAAAACATCGTGCCATTTTTGCAATACAAAGACTCAGAGAGCTTTTTTCTTTCTTTAACGAAAAATGGTGAAGAAGACAAATTATGTCACGTTGATAAGATTTTAGGTGAATTATCTGGTCTGACATCTCTGTTATACATTATTACAACAGTATACTTAAATTTTTCATCTTTATCACCTACAAGGTTATTACAGATTACAGATTATTTCGATGAAAATGGATTTACATTAATCGAGTATATCGGGTTATTATTTAGGAGATGTGCCATGGAAGAAATGTACATACGTCAATGCTTACCCGATTCTGTAAATGATGAAACAACACCTGGTGATTTATTCAATTTACCCCCAATAAAGATATACGCCAATGATCCCAAGAGAAATGAAATTAAAGACAATAAAACGAGCACTAAATTCAAGAATACTTACGAAACCAGATTTTTACTTTCCAAATTACAGACCTATTCATCGATGCTTTTCAGATGTTTCCTAAGGTTAACCCATACTCGTAACACTGATATTGAACTGAGCGACAAAAGTATTGAAATCAGGATATTTGATAATACGATACAACAACTAATCAACATGCTCAAAATCGGACTTACACGCGAAAATATATCTTTTTATTTGGTATTACTTCATTTCAATACCTACGTTATGACCTACTCCAGGACAGCAGTAGCAAATAATGATATTCTTCAAACATTACCCGCAGTATTATTTTATCAAAAAGGGGGCTATTACTTGTATTCGAGGATTGTTCTCAAATTGTTTCAGTATAATGAAAGCTCGAAAATACCTAGCTCCGTTGACGAAATGTATTTTGTGAAAAATACACCAGAAATCTTATCTGCAAGTTGCATTATCAATGCATTAAGCTTCATTAACAGATCAATGAGAACAGATAATATGGAGAGTGTTAAAAATGCTGAAACA
The DNA here is from genome assembly GCA_030571355.1 of Maudiozyma serrabonitensis. Classification (NCBI taxonomy): domain Eukaryota; kingdom Fungi; phylum Ascomycota; class Saccharomycetes; order Saccharomycetales; family Saccharomycetaceae; genus Maudiozyma; species Maudiozyma serrabonitensis. The sequence goes on along the minus strand of JAJLXS010000045.1, from coordinate 11,494 downwards.
TATTATCCATATGTAGAAAAGAGGTACGACCTTGTTTCCACTCTTTCATCGTATGTCAAGAAGCTAGCCCTTGGGATGGTAATTGAATTAAGCCACACAAATAATATCTTTAATTTATCAGGTAGGTCGATACCTTACAATATCTATAAGGGTATTTTAACCATACTCTCAAATATTTTTACGTCTTCTGGTTCAGATGATAATTGCGTGCTACATGAACTAAAATGGGAACTAATCCCTCCTTCATTCAAAAAAATTGAAATTTTAATGTCTGTAGGTTTAAATAAAGATGTAGCAAAGGCTTATTTGGAAGAACACAATGATACATTTCCGACCGTACGGGACCCATCTACGTTCAATGAAGAGGAGTGGGAGATGCTAACGCTTAAAATAAAACAGTACGAGTCCGATACTACAGTGGAAAATTCCATTATTGAGAATGTTCCGGATGAAACTAGTCTCGATGAAATGCGAGAACAATTCTACAAGAAATATTTTAAAGATACCTTTTTTAACGTACTTCCTTTTTATCCAAAACTAATTAATTCTTTTGCACAAACTTTGTTGCAAATTTTAGATTGCATAGGGCAACCATTAAAGACGACAGCCGAAAGCATATTTGAGAGAATAAAAAACACGAACCTGCAAGAAAAATCTACCCTATCCTCGTTAATTCATATATTTGGGATAATCCTAAACGACAAAAAAATAATGGAAAATAGTTCTGATCTCTTGATGCAATATGTATCTTTCATTGAAACCAATTTAAACGCTGAACATGTAAATTCTCAATGGTATTCCAAAGCTCTTTATGCTTATGAAGTAATACTGGTGAAATCTGATTTACCAGTACCGGAAAAATTGAAGGAAAATGTGAAAATAAAGTACTATTTACCTTCTCTACCATTATATTACCATATCGAGGATGATACTAAACAACGTATATTTAATAACATTATCCGTGTGGGAGAAATTACAAACTTTTACTCGGCCGTTTCTCTCACAAGAGTGTTACTGTTGTATGGAAAGTCAGAAAATAATGTCAATGATATCATAAATTCAGGAGTATTGGCCAAATTATTAAAAGTAATTGGTATATACCAGAAGTACGAAAAAATAAACTTTTTGGAAGCAGCATATTTACTCCTTGTAAGAAGATGCTTCGAATCTCCAAATGTTATCTCGAAGTTAATAAACCACGAAATTGAAAAAAGTTTCACAACAAGAACGTTAGCAGCAAAATCTGACAGAGAACGTGAATTAATAAGCCTTCTAGAAGAAAAGCCTCAAATTATTGCAAGAAACCCAAAAATTTTTGTCGAGAATTTAACCCGGACAACCCATTTGCTAGATTATGATTCTGAAAATACATTATGGGATTTTACTTTGAAAAGAGATTCTTTAAACGAACTAAAAGTGTTTGATTCGACAGGCGAGACCCAAAAATCGGATGATATTTCTGGAAAGAGAAGTGGGATAATTCATCTTCTACTGTCCCAACTAATGGCAGCATCAAAAAAGGATTGGTTATCAGAACCTTCCAATATTCAATCAAATTCGAAAAATGGGATTATAAATTTAGAGAAGCCTGATCCATCCCGGAATCCTGTTTGTGCCTATATGATATTTTTATTGAAGTTATTAGTAGAGCTTGTAGCTAGTTACAAACAATGCAAATACGAGTTCTTAACGTATGATAGACGTCACATTTACACCGAGCATCCAAAACCTAGATCCACTGCGTTAAACTTTTTCCTTTACCAAATTTTAGATAATCCAATAGTAGATGAACATGATAAACATCAAGCTAAGAGAAGAGAAGTGATCAGTATGCTTGCAAGATCCGTAATCGTGGGATTTATTTCTTCTGTGCGTGACGAAAAAAATGAGAAGTTAGATCCTAAAATTGTTGACCCTGATATGTCGTATATTAGGAAATTTACTATTGAGGTCATTATAAAGGCATTGAGATCTGTCACTGAAACAGAAAAAACACTAGAGGAAAATGTCAGCAAAATCGAAACATGGTTTAATATCATTTCCCTTATGCTATATATCCAAGCGCCATATTTGCGACCATTAGTAGATTCTAACAAAACAGATGCAGACCGTTATCAGATATGTAAGCTAATGATTGAGTTGAATGTTCCTACAATAATTACTGATTGCATGTCCGCTTTTGACATTACTTATCCATTCTGCAAAAAGTTATTCAACAGCGGTGTTGAAGTATTGAATGCTATTAACACGACGAGAAGTGATTTTGAAAGTTTATTTAAGGTGGAAAATCACGATGAAGAGGATGATGTCGACGAAGAAACCGATAAAGAAGATGTAACTAATATGTTCAAAAACTCGTCATTAGGAATGTATGATGTCGATGATGTTGAAGAAGATGATGAAGAAGACGATGATGAGCTTGGTAATGACTCTTTAATAGGAGAAGATGAAGACATCGCATTTGTGGATAATGATGGTAGTGGATTTGAGGTTGTATTCAGCGATGATGACATAGGGACAGAAGCTGGTGTCGAATCTGATTTTTCAAACGCAGATTCAGATTACCCCGTCCAGGATGAAAATGACGGTACCTCATTAGGTTTTGATATCGACGATCGGGGTATTGAGATTGACATGGTTAGTTCAAATGATAGCTTTAGCGAAACAACAGAATCATCTCAGGAATTATCATCTGTCTATGGAAGTGAGGGTGAAAACGAAAGCGAGATTGATGTAGTAAGTCTTAGTGACAGTGATGATATCAATATCGATTTAAGTGAGTACAGTATCGAAGATTCAGACTGGGAATCTGGTATTTCCGATCTATCGTCTATTAGTGATAATTCTGGAGAATCTGAGGATAGCGATTTACATGAGATTATCAGTAGATCTACCAATGGAAGAAGAGTTTGGACATTTGGAGACGGCGCAGAATTAGAAGACGAGTCAGACACCGAATCTCGTGGAGTTTTCCAAGGCATTGAGCACACATTTAACCCAGACACACAAAATCTCTTCCGAATAAACAATGCAATAGATGTTGGTAGTAGACATCATAGAACGTCGCGCAGAAATCCACGTGTCCCGATGGTTCCACCTTCGTTGACATTATTGAATGGAAACAGGCGAAATCAGAGTAACTTGATTAACCCATTGAGTCCCTCCGGTCTGGAACAAGTGGAATTAGAAATAACTGAACAGCTTTCTAGTATTCGATCTGGAGTTCGTCGGAGGACTAGTAGAACTCATTTTGCCGATGTTTTACTTTCTGGTGAGTTGTATAGTGATAATGCTGTTGAAGGTATTGTTTTAAAATCCTCGATTTTTAGATGGAGGGATGCTTATGATATGTTTTACGACTCTAAAAACTATGGTTTGTATCTTATCAGTACTATTCTGAATAATATTTACCCCAAAAGTCTCAATATAAATATGCGGTTGACGAGAGAGAGAAAAGAAAAAGGGAAGGAAGCTGCTGAGAAACATCATTCCTACACAGAAGATGAAAGTGATATACATGATTATTCGTCCGGTGACGACCATACCAATAGGACTGGTGACCTTTCTATAATGGAACACCGTGATCATGCTAATTCACATGTAGATGTAGAAGGGAATATTATGGACCATGAACCAATCTACGTTACAATTGATGGCGCCTCAGTAGATATTGGAGGTACTGATATAGACCCGGAGTTCTTTAATGCCCTTCCAGATGATATGAGGTCCGAAGTTTTTGCCCAACATGTCGGACAAAGAAGAGCAGAATTAATTAATGATGGGGATAACGATAACCAACATAATAGAGAAATAGATCCTAACTTCCTGGAGGCATTACCTCAGACACTGCGTAATACTATTGTTAATCAAGAAGATATGGCATCACAAGAATTACATCATACGAACCTATCTGCGTCTTCAGATCATAGGGACAGTATTGATACCACCAGCCGTCCGAATATGACCTCTGTTGAAAGCAATCGCGACACAAGTCAATTGTTACCTGAACATCACAGTAATAATTCTAATCAAAATGAAGAAGAATCAAACAAGAAAAAACATAATCGTATTTATTTTGATAATCTATTGGATCGGACGGGTATAGCAGCATTAATGAAAACAGTATTCATACCCCAGCCATACATCAAACGAGAAATGTACCACGAATTATTTTATCGTCTTTGTTTGAGTAAACAGAACAGGAGTGACATTATTAATCTCTTATTATTGATTTTAACTGAAGGTACCTGTGATCAACCATCTTTGGAAAAAATGTATAATGTTATTAATTCTCGTGGTAACCGTTATACCAAGCCCCAAAGTAGTTCTCAGCGTCAACTTCCTCCCGATTGTACACCATTAATTGTCGCAAACCAAACTATTGAGATACTACAGAATTTAATTGATTCCGATAACCGCCTGAAATTTTTCTTTATTACAGAACATGACAATTTAATGATAAACAAAACTTTGCTGAAATCTAAAAAAGAGAATTCAGTGAAAAATGAAAAATGGCCAATTAAATATCTCGTTGACTTACTAGATAGAAAGTTAATAACAGATGAAACCGTACTAATGGATCTACTTACGAACATTTTACAAACATGCACAAAGCCATTATTAGCGATGGTAAAGAATTCAAAGCAAAACCCAACCAAGAAAAAGTTCCAGACCCCCGATTTTGATAAGAATGACTTCGAGAAGATTGTATCCATTATAAACCTTGATAGTTGTAATACAAAAGTGTTTCAACAAACTTTAAATACCATATACCATTTATCATTCATTGATAATGGGTTGCTATATTTCACCGAACGACTTGTAAGCAACGCCAAATCTACCGCGAATAATTTATTCAATGATCTAACACAGCTTTCCAAGATAACATCAAATGGAGCTAATGAACCTGACACGAGTAGCGAATTAGTTCAGAAAATAATAGTCCCTAGCTCTGATCAGGCAAAGCTTTTAAAGATTCTGACCGCAGTTGATTACTTATACAGCCATAAAAGATGGGATGATGATCCAAATATAGAAAGGCTTTCTGACATTTACAACAAGATGGAGCTAGGTAAAATTTGGGGTTCACTAAGTAAATGTTTATCAGAATTTGAAGAAAGAAAAGATTTAAGTACATCAGCCACAATATTACTGCCTTCTATAGAGTCATTGATGGTCGTCTGTAAACATTCTAATATGACCAATAATAGTAGTCAGTTGAAGAAGATCGAGGAGGATGGTTTGGATTTTTCCAAGATTAATGTTGAAAATTTATTCTTTCCATTCACGGACACTCATAAGAAACTATTAAATCATATGATTCGTTCAAACCCAAAATTAATGAGTGGTCCATTTTCATTATTGGTTAAAAATCCAAAAATTCTGGATTTTGATAATAAAAGATATTATTTTATTGCAAAATTGAACATTGATGACAAGACAGCTCCAAAATTACCTGTGAGTGTTAGGAGGGAACAAGTATTCTTAGACTCATATCGTTCATTATTTTTCAAAAACAATAATGAGATTAAAGATTCCAAACTAGAAATTACATTCAAGGGAGAAAGTGGTGTCGATGCAGGTGGTTTAACAAGGGAATGGTATCAGGTTCTCTCCAGGCAGATGTTTAATCCTGACTATGCTTTGTTCTTACCTATTGCTTCAGACAAGACGACATTCCATCCGAATAGAAGCTCAGGGATAAATCCGGAGCATTTATCATTTTTTAAGTTTATTGGTATGATTATTGGAAAATCGATTAGAGACCAATGCTATTTGGATTGCCATTTCAGTAGAGAAGTTTATAAAAACATCCTTGGAAAACCTGTATCGTTAAAAGACATGGAATCGATTGATCCAGATTATTATAAATCTTTGGTTTGGATCTTGGAAAATGATATAACGGATATTATTGAGGAAACTTACTCTTTGGAAACAGACGACTATGGTGAACATAAAATAATTGATTTGGTGGAAAATGGTAGAAATATACCAGTTACCAATGAAGATAAACAAACCTATGTTCAAAAAATTATCGATTATAAATTACACAAGTCAGTTCAAGAACAAATGGACAACTTTTTGTTAGGGTTCTACGCCTTAATCCCCAAAAATCTGATTTCCATTTTTGACGAACAAGAAATTGAGCTATTAATAAATGGGTTACCTGATATTGATGTAGATGATTGGAAGAATAACACCAATTACGTTAATTTTACTGCAAATAGTAAAGAGGTGGGTTACTTCTGGAGAGCGGTTAGATCATTTGACTCAGAAGAACGTGCTAAGTTATTACAATTTGTTACAGGTACGAGTAAGGTACCATTAAACGGATTCAAGGCATTGAGTGGGGTAGGCGGTGTATGCAAATTTTCAATCCATAGAGATTATGGATCAACTGAAAGATTACCTTCCTCGCATACTTGTTTTAACCAACTAATTTTACCTGCTTATAACTCGTACGATATGTTGCGTCGTTCACTACTTCATGCTATTACTGAAGGTTCTGAAGGATTCGGTTTGGCATAGGTGGATGATTGTTGAAATATAATTTGAAATTAACACAATGGATATAGAAAAAATAGTATCTTTTACATTAGCTATATTACCATTTTATTCTGTTTAAATATTTTATTTATATATAATTTTATTTTTTATTATTACATTTTTTCTCTTTTACGTAAAATTGCATATAGGACTCATTCCCCCCAAGAAATAGGCGGAACGCACTAGTAAAATCAGATGAAAATATTGGTAGTTTCCAAATTCCCTTTTTTTACCCTAAGTTAGTAATCTTTTAAAAATAAAATATACCAAATATTCAGATAATACAAAAAATATGATTTAAAACATGAAGTTTTTTGGTTTATAGGGCTCTTCCAAGTAATCAATTTCTTCGGAAGACAACTCGACGTTTAAGGCCTGTAATGCGTCATCTACCCTTTCAGTGGAACTCAACCCTAGAATAGGTGTGCAACCCTTAGCGATAGACCAGGCAGTAGCGATTGCGGCCATAGTGACATTCTTCTGTTTAGATAATTCTTCAACACGGTTCACAATTTGAACTTCATTGTCTTCTAAATTGTTCAAATGCCTGACTTCAATTAATCTATCAGCCTTAAATCTAGTGGTGTTTGTGTTGTTGACTGGTCTTGTCAGAACACCACGTTGTAGGGGAGACCATGGAGTCAGAGCAATGTTATGCTTCTTACAAAATTGATTCAAGTCTCTTTCGTCTTCTCTATACAACAAGTTATAACATGATTGTACGTTTACGAATTGGTGCCAGTTATATTTGTCTGCAGTTAATTGCATCTCAACGAACTGGGTAGGTAACATAGATGAGGCTCCTATGTATCTGACATCACCGCTTTCTATAACGTAATTTAGGGCTCTCATGGTCTCTTTAATTGGAGTTTGAGGATCAAATCTATGAATTTGGAGAACATCAATGTAAGTTCCCAATCTCTCAACAGAATTTTTAACTGCATCTAAAATATGCTTACGAGATAAACCTTCACTGTTCACTAAATCCAATTGAGTAGAAGCATCTCTACTAGCTCTGTCAGCAGAAAGTGGTAGAGCCTCGTCAGTTGCAAAAAATACCTTAGTCATAATTATGACAGTCTCCCTTCTAATGTTGTACTTTTTTAAAAATTCACCAACTAATCTTTCACTCATACCATTGGAATAGACATCAGCAGTGTCAAATGTACGTAAACCATAATCATAACAGTGCTTAAGAATGGCAAAAACTTTCTCCTTATCTTCTTCAACCCATTCAGACCAGAACTTAGTACCATAAGACATACAACCAATGATGATTGGTGAGATTTTGATACCTGTATTACCGAAAGGAACTTGCTTGGCTAAAGTCATTATAATTTGCTTATCTATGGTTTATTTTGAAATAATTCTTTGGAAAGTATTCTGGAAATAATTTAGAAAATAAAATTATTAGAATGAAAATGTAACCCCCATATGAGAATGAACTGGGCCATGTCAATCCCTTTATATAGTTTCAAGAAAGCTGAAGTAGTTTTAGGGATCTGAGATTACTTAAGTATGATGTCGGCCGAAATAGATCGTAGTACAATTGAAACTTGCTGTATCTCCGAAATCATGTGCTGCATTTATTCATTTTTCGGCCGAAGAAAATTAAAAAAAATATATATATATATTGCGATGCGTTGGATGAATCAATAATATAGAGGTTCTTCGGGGAGTCCTGTTGAGGTGAAAGGTTGTTAAATATCCTCGATAGTAGTGCCAGATAAATTCACGCAAGAAGGTATTTTTTTCATGACACTAAAGGTCTTAATCGGTGATAATGCACACCTAATATTATGATGTTTATCAGAAAAGCTCTTTAAAAACGGTGTTACGTTTCCATACAAAAATATCACTATATGACAAATATACTCTTTTAGATGTGGTACGAAGATAAAAAAAGGGAGATAACCTTTAACCTGTGTCATTATTATATAGAACAGCGTGTTTACTAACCATATGTTAAATATTGCTAAAAAATAATCGAAAAAGCTTGTTAACATTTCTGTTTTATCTATTTTTTGATAAAAAGTTGTAGCTACCACAGACTTGATATTACACTTTCAAGTTGAACGGTATCTTGCTCCTAGTACCCTTTCAGTTCCTCATATAGATAGCTTACGAGCACTAAAGATGAAAAGAGATTCGGCTGGGTTACACGGTAAGCTTGAAACAGAACCACATATTCGGTTTACACAATTATATTCTTCATCCAACTAGTGTTTAAGTTATCGACATACTTGTGGACAACAAAATACTTTTAACAAATGCTATCAAATGTAGCCGTATTTCCATAATATGTATTTCACGGGATTAGAGTAGAACTACATATTATGGTTAGTGTCTTTTGCTGGATTATTATATATTGGCTAATATGAGGGGGATGAAAACATTGTACAATGTAACTGCTCAGTATTGGCTTAAATACTTGACCCATCTAGGCTATGTGTAATAAAAGAATTTTCCATTGTGATACAATAGTTTTATTCTCTTTCAGTGAATATGCGTCACACTTTAATGTTGATAACCAATTTTTATCAGCATGAAAAACAAACAAACAAGAATTTTGCTTTACTTTATATTAGTTTCACCATCATTTTTATTTAAAGTAGCTTTATATTATAAGTGAACTGCCGTGCAGTTAATTCATCCCCTATTTAGATTTCATTGCATGGATGTATATGTAATTTCTATTCGAATTTAGGAAATATTACGAAAATGTGACACATATTCTAAAATTCAAGAAATGGGAATGATATGTGAAGATAGTCTAGATGATACTCGAGGTTAATAATACCATTCAATGAGGTTGACACTATAAATTGGATATTTAGAAACGGAAGTTAGTTTTGATTGCCTTTCATGGAAGGCTTTTAATCACGAAAAATAAATTCAATAATATGTAAAGGAAACACTTGTTTCGACTAACCGAATAAGGTATTTCCTATTTTTATTTTAATTAATTTATAGCTTCTATAACAGGAGGAGACACAACCATATATTAATCCCTCCACAATAAATATAAATAAAAATTGATCTTATAAGAATGAATAACTAAAACACTTCAATTACCCAACAACTATAATAAAAGAAAATGGCTGTGAGTAGTAGTATAAAGTTACCAATTCTAAGAATGTAGATCCGTTTCTTAGAGTAGACATCTCCTTTCCCCTTTTTTCAAAATGTGAAAACATGAAATAATGTAAAGATATAGAACTTATAAATGCAGAAAAGTCTTCACTTTATGTACAAACCTTATACACAGCAGTATTGCATTGATAAAAACAGTTCACTTCTGTACTATGCACATTATCTATCTAGAAATCATTGGAATATGAATCTATTGATTACAATAACAATTTTATTGTTTTTGACACTTGCCGTAATTAATGTAAGTACAAATTACCAACAGTCTACCATATATTTATTGATAACTATGATGATTTTGACTACTCATTCTTTGTTAACTATTGCACAGGTTTAGACTGAAATTTGTCGTCCCCCTCTTGTAATTTTAATTTACATAATAATGTAAATTTAAATAATGAAAATTATTAATTTCGAATTTGAAATACCATTCCATACTTATTCGATTGGATATGAAGTTTTAATAAATAGGGTACTTACCTATCGATGACATGTTGAAAACTTTTCTGTCTGTAAAGGTTTCAATTTTTGGAAACCGTTTGGTTTTATATAGTTCCATAAAAAATTAAGTTAGGTTTTGAAATGAGGGATTTTGATCTTTGTCACAGTTAACTAAACTAAAGCAGATATTGGTGTTAGATTTGGACTGGTTTTTCATATCACATACAGATTATTTACTGCGGCTGTTGTAATAAAGCAAATGTATTGTTACTTTCTTCAAAATTTTGTGAATAAATTTTTATTTCGTACTTCAAATACAGAACGAATGAATCCTAGCTAAAACTGTGAGTTCAGATTTAATCTTATTTATATAATTTTCTTTTCTTTTGATTATCTTCCAATTTATTAGGTAATCTTCTTTGCGTATTATTTCATTAGTAATACATACGTATTGAATGTTTTCAGTGTTCATACTCCTATATATTCAATAGTAATACCAAAACACCTTTTATTATTCTTAAAAGAGACCATAATTGCGTCCCTCTTAAATCTATGTTGTCAGAAACTTAGGGTAGAATGTTGTGGCTCTTAGTCCAAAGATATTGTGTAGATATAATTGCCAATAACTGGATTGAAGCAGCACAAATGAAAAAGATTAGCCATTCCATTTTTTCGGGTGAATTTTTCAATGTCGGAATTTACATGTTAGAAGAATGACTTCAAGAATATAAAATATTAGAATAGAAGATAATTAAGATTGTCAGATTTGATAATGTTCAATATCTAACAATCCAAAATACGAAAAGATAATAACAAGACTCATTTGGAAACCATTTATAATTTCTACAATGCTAGTATTGGAGATTTATAAGCACAAAATGTTCTAATCCAAAAGTGTATAAAGGGAATATTATATTTCTCTCATTATTTTGTTTACTAATTTTAATTTGTATGATAAAGTAATCGGACGACTATACGTTGGTTTCCAAGGAAATAAATTTTGTATCAACTTAACAGAAAGTGATTGAACTAATAATACCAAACTCCAACAACTTAAGACAACCTCTACTTTTAAATTTAATAGTCATATCATCTCGAGTTGGCGACATACTTGTATTTAATTTAATAACTGGAAAAATATCACCTTTTTCCGTGACGCATAATAAAAATCAGGCAGAAAATCACGTGACGTAAGTAAAGTTTTCAAAAAATAATGAAAGCTATGAGATTCGAACTCATGCATCCGAAGATACCAGAACCTAAATCTGGCGCCTTAAACCACTCGGCCAAACTTCCTATTATTTAAGAAAAAAAGTTTATTATGGAGCTATATATTGAACACGAAATTTCTATTTTC